>JAOTON010001403.1:422500-690000 GCA_034440635.1 Lepas anatifera | reverse complement strand
GACGTCTGACCCACACAGATGTCAGCAATGGTGACCCACAGGCATAGTTAGCCCTGCTCAGTGAGGCGTGCAGGGTCAAACGCTCGGCCCAGACCGCCAAACGACGGAGACACGTGGTTACTTCGGGAAATCATCAGCGTCGGCGTACACCACTTGGGAGGCTGGATTTGTATGGGCGTGACGGGTGGTGATTTATCATGCCAACTTGTAAAAGGTTAATACAATGCCTTAGAAGAAATGTAAGAAATTTTGGACACTTATAATGCATTAAAAATAGCCTAAAAAGCCAATAAATATAGTAAACAAGTAAAAAAGTAAATACATACAATAAGAAAGCCTATAAAAATAGCCTGCAAAAGCCTAAAAAATACTGCGACCAATCAAAGGTGGATCCAAGCTTTCCGATGGGAGAGGCAACTTTTGTCTGGAGGGGTGTTATTTGGCCCTGCACAGGGCACCATCTAAGCCAGGGCACCAATTTTCAAGTTTATTCTTCAGGTTCAACCGGCAAACATAAACCCCACGCAGGCGGCCAACACGCGCAGAGCGGCGGCACCCAAGCAGCGCTACACGCCCCACTGCCCCGCGACTCTCAGCCCAAACACCCGGCGCCATGGCCCCCTAAACGTCGGCCCGCCGCCGGGGGGCCAACAACCCAGGCCACAATTACACAACACAATATCCAGTAAAACACACATAAACACACAAAACCACATAAACATCACAACCAAAACACACGTCCTCTCACAGGTGCACCCCCCCCTGCATCCCAATAATACCCACGTCACACCATACCCAGGGATAGTAAAAAATAAAAAAAAAAAAAAAAAAAAAAAAAAACTCAAAAACACTATAACAGCCAGCTTAAAATCAGGGTTAAACACCCGCAGTCTATATTTTTACTGGACAAGAAAGCCCCAGTCACTTTTAAACAAAACAAAAAACCACAAAAAAGCAAACTTCCAAATATTGTCCCAGCAATGCAACAGAAAGCCGAGATTTGGGCCAACACACAGATTGAGTAGAATCATTACACAGCTTCCTTTGTCACGACAAACAAAAAAAAACCATACGCAAACACAAAACCCCCAGCAGGAGCACAACCACATGTCAACATGCATATCAATCAACTCCAAACAATCCAAACACAATTACAAAATAAAACCACACCACGTATACCAAGTCAAAACCCCCCCCCCCAAACGCATAACAAAGGCCAGAACACGATTAAAATTCCAGCCACACAAATACAACCCAATTTCTGTTCCCTTTCCAAGAGGCGGCCACACCTAGTCATAAAAAACCCGAATATTACTGGCCCAAACACAACCAAAATCACACATTCACTAATCATTTAGGAATCGCAATCCACTAGTGGCCTGACCTGAGATGACCCAAGTTAAAATTTTGGGGTAAGTTTCGGAATGGATAAGGTGTGCCAAGTACGGCGGTGCTTCGAACCACCGTATTTTCGCTCCGCCGGAAAAACCTGAGGGGTATTCAAACACCCCCACCAGGGCAAAGGTTACGAGAAGTTAAAATGGATTACCCCAAACACATTTTCACTAGATGAAGTTATGATTGAGTATTTCAAATACATTTGTATTATCATGAGACCCCGGGATTTCCTTACTGCCTATCTGATTTATTCTTAAGATTGAGTAACGCAGTACAGTTGGAAATAAAATATAGTGAGCGTGAATAGGTTCTGAGACTTGTTTATTTTCTGCATGCAATTATGATATGTACAATACATACTGTATCAATTTTATCCGTACCTGGAAAATTGGTAAAAGCTTCTGCATTGCTTACAAAATCAGATCCAAACCAGAGGAATTTTCACCATCCATCATTAGCTAGAAACAGTTTTGGATCCTTATGTTTAAGAATCCATCATTCAAACTGCAAATGTCCATGGATGAGGTATTAATAGTGGGGACCTAGGAAACGTAAGGGCTGTCCTCTCCGTTAGCTTATATCAATATACTAATTTGTATTGAATACTCAGATACATGCAGGGACAAAGGGGACATGTTTCCCCACCGACCTACCCGGCGCCCCTATTCCTCACGACGGCACTCCAGCCCCCCCTCCAGGATGTAAGTATTGGCACCCCAACGATGTCATTTAGTGCCCCTTTGGTAGGTGAATATGTTCCACTTAGTGCCTCAGACCAGTCTTTTCAGCCGGCAATAACAAAATCGTGGCCAGGGCAGTTGAGTGGGCCAGAATTAGTGGTCGGGTCGTCGCCCAGAGCCTGTCACCTACAGCACCACTTAGGGCCGTCGGCTCCAGTTACCCAGGGTCCGCTGTCGCAGGTGGCAGTACGGTGTAATGACCCACATCTGGCTGACGCTACAGGACTTGGCCGGAGACGGCTCTGGGGCGATGCTTCCGAGATACATCCTACCCTTATCCAACATTTGACAAATCATTGACTCCCCGTTAATTTGCCTAGAAAATCTACAGAATGGTAGTAAGATGTTTAGTCATTAGGGTTAGTCATTTATGGACTCTTGCCCACTTGATTGCATTTATTGGTT
This sequence comes from Lepas anatifera, assembly GCA_034440635.1. Classification (NCBI taxonomy): domain Eukaryota; kingdom Metazoa; phylum Arthropoda; class Thecostraca; family Lepadidae; genus Lepas; species Lepas anatifera. The sequence continues at coordinate 687,457 of JAOTON010001403.1, read as the reverse complement.
TTTGAACAATGTAAGAAGCATTGATTCTAAGTAAGTTGTTTTGTTTTCTCACTTTACCGATTAATCTATTTTTATTATATCTTTCTCTCTCTCTCTCTCTCTCTATATATATATATATATATAAGGGGGGTAGTGGGTGGTCAGCGTAGCTGGCTTCCACGCAGCCGACCCGGGTTCAAGGCCCGGCGGCTTCCCGAACAAGGAGCAAGCTGGCTCCCGAGCAACCCTTCCAACAGGGAGAGAGTTGGCGACGCCATATGACCCTGGCAGTTGGTGCGTCGATAAGCCCCAATAATTATTATATATATATATATATATATATATATCTCACTCTCTCTCTCTCTTCTTTTCTTTTTCTGTATTTCCTGTCTCCGCCTCCCATTCTCTTTCACTATGTAGTCTAAATAGCATGGTAAGCCACAATCATGGGACACATGAATATCATTTTTCCCCCGCAGAAAGAGGAATAAAGACAAATTTGCGTAGAACAACTTAACTATGATTTTATGTGTATTCACTTATTTATTTTATTTATTCTATGTTGTATTTTATAACGATCATGTCTTTTGGTATTTTCAAGTATTTCAGGTGTGAATTACACCACGCCGGGTGTGAAAAATACATTAACCCGGCCAAAACTTCGACAAATCTGGCGCGCGAATCTCAAAGCTGCTGCATAACACAACATAACAGCTTTATTTAGCGGCTTCAGCTGTAATTGGGGCCAGCTGCTGCTAAAATGCAGCAAATAAGTAAACAAACAGAGTGATAGAGAAGGGAAAGAGACATATTGCAAAAGTGACAATAGACAGGCATCTTGCATTCCCTACAAGTACAAACTTTAAACACTTAACCATTCAAGCGTATACAAGTAACAAAAAAGCATTGCACCAGGGGGCACTTCTCAGTTTTACAGTCATGTTGTGGACTTGAAGTGCCCGAGGAAACAATTTCCAGTGGTCAGCTTTGCGCCAGAGGCAAACAAATCATCATCGTATTTTCTTGTGACCTCCACATGAAACGGCTGTTCAACTGTTCACAAGGTAACAGACATTTCAAGACGCTAGTACTTAAATAAATTAAAGAGGTAACATTTGATGGCCTGATGCTTTGTATTTATCACTTAGAAGGCATTACCAGAGGTCACCCGAAAAATTAATTTCCCCTGTGGAGCTTAACTTTTCCCTAGGGCACGGACTTTGAAAGCCTTTAAGTCAAACCGTTTTTTACCGATTTGCCAAATTGTTGCACCAATCGACGCTCCATTAAATTCTGTTAAAGGTGGCTGAGTATCGTTTTCGGCTCCAAGCAGTTTTCCGGCCAGCTCGGAAAAAGGTGGGTGGCCTCCGAGGTCCCCTTCACTGCGCGTGTTAAGACACCTTTCATGGCCTTTTGATACACACAGCTGGTGTTCATCCCTTCTAATTTTCCTAACGCCATTTTTATGACATTTGGTGACTTCTGTAATAAGAAGACGCTGCATTTGCTAGAACTGCACCAAACTAGCAGACTGAAGGTAAGATGTGGTAATATTGCGGTGTCACGTTTACATTTCAATCGCTTCTGGGAATCTGTGACAAAGCTTTTCTACATTTATAGGAACAACTTAGTAGCGCTGAATCATCATTGCTACTCGAGCGCCAAATATCCAGCCACCGTCCACCCCGAGTGTCCCTGAGCTCCGACATTTTCGCGGTTGGTGATGATCTGAGTGTCCCCCGAATCATGTAGATAACTCATGATAATCGCTTTTTGTGTGACCACCAGCGTGATGCAAATGGCGCGGATCCATGAGGGAGGTCCCTGGATCAAAGCTGACTCCTGGCAGCTTTTCCCTTGGCCGTCTTTCACCCTGGAGATGGCAGTAAATTGGGCAGTGACACGGAAGTTTGGCTGCGTAAACAGCGCCCTTATTATTGGAAAAAGTTTGGCTGACCAGCCAGCGCCCTCGTTATTAGAACAAGTCTGATCGGCCTTTGAATTGATCCACCGGTCCGGTGGCGCGCCCCGAGGACAGGGCGTCGGCTCGTGTCACTGGAGCAGTTCTCTGCTCCGCCGGGCCTGTGAAATCGGGATAGCCTCGTCGTATCATACGGTAGGGCGTGTGACAGGGAGCATGTGGGCAGGACGTTCCCACCGGTCACGGCCAAGTGAAAATTATATATAAATAGTGTGTGTGCATGCGGTGCAAATGCTTGAAAATGTTCCCGGGTCTAGCTCACAAGACTATTTATAAAGGTCGCCTTTTGTGTGGTCTGAGCAGTTCGACATCAGCCTTTAGTGGATTCATTTCCAGTTTACTATGTGCGAGCTGACTGTAGGGATCGTCTCTTTCCTTCTCTAGAGTGATACATACTGTTGATACGAAGCCTCGAGAGAGAGGGTCAAGCAGATAGAGTAGATGATAAGGCAAGAGGTAAAAATTGATAGAGAAGGAAAAAGAAGGAAAGAGAGATAGAAGATAGAGAGAGAGAGGAGAGAGAGAAAGAGAGAGAGAGAGAGAGAGAGAGAGAGAGAGAGAGAACGATGGAGAGATATATGTCAGGCGAGATAGGCTGCCATCTCACGGTGTCGACACCGGGAGTATATTTAGTTCGGCCTGGCGCATGAGAGGCAGCCTGCTGGCTGTGCAGTGTCGCGCGTCCGTCATTCCCGTCATTCTGCCGCGCCTGGAGAGGTTCAGTGTGACACTGGAACGGCTCCCGACGTCAGCACACACCCAGCTTCAGCCGTCTCCAACCGTCCGTGCTGTCACTGCGGAGATGGGAGGCAAGGCTTACGCGCGGGCGCCGGTGGGAATGGTTCCCAGCGCGCACCGAGCTGACTACAACTAACGCAATGGCAGGGGGTCTCCTGCTGGAGAGCAACATGGCGCCGCATTTTAGCATCCATGCTATTGTACCCTACTTCCAATCACCGCCTGGGGGGGTGATCGGGCCTCTCCTTTCGCTTTTTTGCGAATGATTCTGAGCCATAGCTTTGCTTCGCTTTGCGTCACTTAGTCCTAGGGTGATCAATTTGACAACTTGTCACCAATCATTGACATCAGGTCAGTTCAGGTCAACAAGGTGTGACGTCGTTTCAAAACCCATGTAGGATGGTTCTGTTTTATTTCTAAAATGAGGCCGACAAAACCAGGGCGTAGAACTCGACTTCTAGAAGAGTTAGACCGAGTTTCTAAACATCATTCGAAAGCTTTTGAAACTACAAATATGCGCGCTGTCAGTCATTTTGAGGTCAGGGCAATGCCAAGGTCATCCAGGGTCACCAAAAGTTACAGTTTTCAAAATTGTTTGAGTCTATGACTTTTGAACGGAACAGAACAATATTAAATCTAGTATCATACTAGTGAAAATGATCTAACTTATTCTGTTATATTTTATTACGACCACTCCCAACAGGCACACTTGCAAAATTACAGGAAGTATTGGCATGGGTGTTTAAAGATCATCTCCACTGGGTCAGATCGGAAATGGAGGGCATAAGATATGCCAAGTACGACTTGGCTTTGCGCCGCTGTTTATTCTATGACGTCCGAAAAAATTCACGGTGCTAGTGGCGAGTACAAGGAGGGCTAGGCGTCAAAGCCCCTACCCCCAAAATTTCAAAGTGACTATAGTAAATGCATAGGCAGAGGCTGATTGGGAGGCAATGGCGGGTTAGGCTCAAGCCGCCTGACTCCTCTCCCAAAATGAAGTCCTGGATCTGTCACTGGCTAAAGCTATTTTTCACATTCTGTCCTTGAGGTTTTATCCAAATTTCCGGGACGAAAGGGCCGGCAAGTGTTTGTCTCTTGATTGCTCTGAGTTTTAGGAATATTATTTGAACCGGTGCTGATTAACCCGCGCACCGCAGGGCCTCCTATCCGCCTTCGCCCTTGTGGGGGATGTTTGAACATTCCCCCTTCGAACTCGGCCTCTATGTGGAATAGCGGAAAAACAAAAATTCTGGTGGATAGCTCATACAAATTCATGAAAAACTATATAAGTCACTTCTTGGCTCAGGTCAATATTGAGGTCATGACAAGTCAAAGAAAGTGGTATTTTGAGTAGAGTTTTTGGTCTCTAGCGTCTGCCAGAGTTGCGTTAGACTCATTTTTAGGCTCCATTCGCTTCCTCTCGTCACGGCGATTCGAATGATGTATCATATGACCATACTATGTAATAACACAAAAATGGCCCGACCTCAGGTCAAGGTCACTTTTTAACCTAACATAGTCAATATGCACAACACTCGACGCGCAATAACAATCTAAACGCAAAGATACAAAAATAAAAGCTGTATCATCATTTCATGCAAAGTTATTGACCTAAGTCTAAAAACTGCTTAGATAGCCCCAGATGACCTCTCAGAGGTCACAGGTCAGAAATTGCAATATGAACCTGGAAAGGGGCCCAGAATACTACCATTTGGAGAATATGAAGGTATTATCAGCTTTATCTACACAAATACAGCCCAATTTCTGCTTTTTCCATGTATTTTCAATCGAGAGACCATGGTCCGTACTTGACCCTAGGTCATCGATATGAAAAATTCCGAAGATCTATGTTGTAGCACTTGGTGGGCCCATTATGTGGTTTAAGTTTCAATCCGATATATTTACCCATTTTTTACTTATGCTACCTTAAACATTTTTTTTGAGGTGGGGTTCTTGACCTGCACTGGTGACCTGACCTGAGATGACCCAACCTTAAAATTGTGGGGAAAGTTACGGAATCGATCAAGAATAAGGTGTCCCAAGTACGGCGGCGCTTCGCGCCGCCGTTTTATTCGTGCCGCTGGAAAAACCAGAGGGGGTGTTCAAACACTCCCCACCGGGGGAGGGTTAAGGACGCTAGCCAGCTAAAACAATATCTCCTGAGCTCTTGGACACATGACATCTTGTAAGTAGGTAATTATCTTGTTAGTAAGTAAATATCTTGTTAGTAAGTATCTTGTTAGTAAGTATCTAGTAAGTATCTTGTTCCATCCTAGTTCATGACACTGTCAGAAAGATTCCGTTTTTTTCTTGTCCCAAATAAAGCCTGGGCGTTTTCGCCCCACGTTACAGCCTGCTCTACAGCTGGCATCAGATTTCACGTCCCATGCAGAACTCTACGACGTACTCAGCGCCGTAATGGAACCAAACTGCTGCCAGGCTCTGCTGACAACAAGCATGAAATTGTCTCTGCACACTCTCAGCTCATAACCAATCAGGAGCACGAGAAAATCATGCAAATGGATGAGAAACAGCCTGACAATATTGGTACGTGTTGGTTTCATTTCGTTGCAAGAAATGGAAGCAACATGTAGATTGCGTTTTAAGGATGGCATATATCAAATTTTAAAGGGTTTTAAACACGTCACATGTGTCCTACGTTCCTTCATTTAACGCACGACAGAGAATTATGCACGTCCACCTGAAAACACACGTGTTATATCATGGTAAATGCGCAAGAAAACCGTGAGATTTCCATTCAAATCCCTGAACCACTCCACAGCTGCCGGGTTCCGTTTACTGGGCGCCTGGTGAGAAGTGTCAGTGGAGCCGTGTCTTTTTCAGCTTGAACGGTGTCACACATTTCTGGCGTGACTAACATAATATCTGTTTCAGGGTTGGCTGAACCACAATGGCCAGGGAATGATTGGCGTCGGCGGTGAGTTGTGTTGGAAGAACCTCTAGCTTGGCCATGCAGTGGCTGTTAACGAGTTGAATGGATGGTACACTCTTTAGCCGTACATGCTGTTCCAATTTAATTTTCTCAGAGATTCTCTGGATCCAGCCATTCACCAGCTATAGAAAAAACACAGGATAATAATATGTTTTTATTTTTTTGATGATGCCCCCATTTTGGCACAGACAGACTTTTTCAAATTTTAGGCAGCTGGCGAGCATACGCAAAGGTGATTGATACTATGTGCTTGCCCACGGTACCTTTCTTAAGTTTGTCTCATTTAGCAGATTTGGTATATATCTTTTGGTCTGGCATTTATATCACTGAGACTCAGAGATGGGTGCTTGAGTGCGTTCACGAAAGCTTTCAAACAAATACAATAATGCATTGTATCTTACACTGCCCACCACCACCTGTATAAGACGTAGTCCTGTTTCACAAGCCCAAAGACCAATGTGAAATATATTTGAATATGTTTAAAATTATTGCCGAAATCAATAAGTATTTCTTTGGTTCCTAATATTAGCCTCTTTTAACTAAACACGCGCATTTGTATTCATATTCATTTGTGGCGCATATAAAAGATTCAATCTGGCACAAACAGGTGCCAAATCGTTGGCCAATTTGAAGCCACGCAATTTGACTTTTGACAACAGGAAAACTAGATAAAACGTCTTAGAGTGTTAAGCAGACATTCTGGGGACAGAAATAAGGCCATATCCATTAGTGTAAATAAAGATTGTCCCTAAAACTGCCACAGCCTGGAATTGTATCAAAATGTCCCATTCACTTGAGAGTTGCTTAGCGACTGAAGAAGGGGTTCTGCCTTTTGAAGCTCCGGCTATTATTTCATCTCACAAATAGTACATGTTTCAAACTTTCAGATTGTGTTTGGCTGTCTGTGGCCAAACTCACATCATCGTCGCATGCACAGCCCTGCGATGTCGAGGCGTGCAGGACTAACGACGTTAGTCGCGACGTCGGCGGCGACGGCGCCAAAAATGTGCACCGTTGTCGACGCAGCGACGCGGTCGACTGGCGTCGTCCGACAATCCATCTCGCCGCGGTGCGCCGGAAATTCCATCTCACGGCTATCGCGGCGCGCCGGGATTGTCGCGACACAGATGCTGCAGTGCCGAGCGCAGACCAGACCCAGGTTCGCGCTGCTGTCCGGAGCCGTGATTCAGGTGTCTCCGTTGGATTCTCCACGAACATATACGTTCTGTCTAGATCTAACTTATATAAGAGTGAGCAGAATGTCAATGCATCCCTTTTCTTAGAGACATTTTTGCCTGGTAATATCATTTTTACTATGGTAAGCCTCATCTAATCTCATAACAACGACAGTAATAATACTTTTGAAACGCACGGAGAAAAGCGATTCGTGACCCGGCTTGGGCCCTTCATATTATAATATAGAAAAAATAAGAGACTTGGTACGTATACAACTGGCAAAGCAATTGATAGAATGGTTCAGCCAGTCTTGGTAAGATCCATCCGCCAATGGACAAAGGACTCTCCGATGGTGCTGTACATACTTGTTATCTAACATGTGTTTTAATCGGGCGTTTGTGCAACTTTGATGGGTTCAAAAGCACCCTGTAAGGGGAATAGTCTCTAGGTTGCGGGAAGTGCGCGCCCACAGCTACTCTAAGGAATAAAAGGTCTCTATAATATGGTTTGTTAGTCATTCTGTCTCCATCTGAGCCATTTCATCGGGCTTCTGTTGTTTTTTTCAAAATCATTGCCAAATGATGATATATAGGGAGTAGAAGAAATTGTGACATGGCGACGGACTGACGGCCCTTTTTATCACTTCTTTTCTCCATCACAGGAAGACTCGGTACAGAAAAAGGCACATATCTCTAAAAAGAGTCTCAAATTTCACAATTTTCCAGTCTCCTAGCCAAGGAGGCATTCAGCAGTTGCCAGGGCGGCCTTGACCCAGAGACGCTGACCCCCATGGTGTTGGCGATGGGCCGGCTGCTGAGCGCGCTCTTCAGTCATCGACCCTGGCCAGCAGCCTGAGGCGGAGCGACTGGTCGGCCGCGCCGCCTCCATGCCCCACTCACCCAGCCAGTTATGTTGTACTGTATAGCAGCCAGATGGTGTAAAACGCCTCTCCACCCAGACGCTTCCCACCTTCAGAGCTGCGCACGGTACACTGTTTCAAAACGCCGCCACATGTGATGGAATCCAGGCAGGAAACGCCCAAAACGGCTTGGAGATGCACTTTTTTATCGACCCACTTCTGAGAAAATAACATAATTAAAAGAAGAAGAAAAATGATAAAACTGGGCTTGTGACATGTTTTCCGTCGCCACTGGCTTTTCGGTTTACAGTCAAACACGGGCTGGTTTCAGCCGCCATGCAGACCTCGCCCGGGCGGTTTCCGCGTTCCTCGCTGCGCCCCAGCCTGCTCGGCTAGCGGTCGACCGTACGGCGCGTGCGCGGACAGACGAGTCTTCTGCTTGGGCGGCAGAAGCCGGCGACAGGTGGCAGGCGCGCCCTCGACAGCACCGGAACATCCGGGCGGCGCCGCCGACGGCTCCGCGGCTGTCGCCGGTAGCACCGAGGCTGGGCACCAGAGCTTTGCAGCTCACCGAGCTGGGAGCTTCGCGGTTAAGAGCGCGGGAGCTTCTCAGCTTTCCGCGCGGCTGACTGGGGACAGTTCGAGCAGCCTACACCATCGACCAGTTGCGCCACGGTTAGCAATGAAATCCTTTCGAGAAATATTCGTTTTAGGGAGAGTATTTGAGAGGGCTTCACTTATATCAACCATTTTGTCTCTCACTGTCCACAAAAGAGTTAGGTCGATCAGCGGGTGGATTCCATGCCCCTGCTAAGTGTTTATTTTCCGTGACACCTGCGTCAACGTTAACCCGGCACCGCTTGGGATCTTTTCCTACACACAATCAACTTGGGGGTCCGATCGGATCCCCTATAATCTCGGGAACCGGAAGTGATACGGAAAAAATAAAGCGATGTTGGAAGTGCCTTACCGTCTTCTTCTCGGAAGCCGGGTTTGAATAATACCCGTCGACCCGTGAGGTCACAGTGGGTCAAAATGGGTCAAGTTTGGACCCGTTTAGAAAATATCTTATAACTCTGGAAACATTAGACCTGGAACAAACAAAAGACACCAATGTGTCCGTCTGGCCCCAAACATTCAAACGATATGTGACATGACCTTGTAAAGTCACATTATGACATTGACCTTAGGGAAAGAGGTCAAACAATTACCTTTCAAGGTCATGTTACATATAATTCAAATTCATGGGTCATGCTAATGACTGTAATAATGATGCCAAATTTAACGCACAGGCCCCAGTGGGATACAAAAAACAGGCCAGCACCCGGTGAGGGCCACCCCACCATCATTTCCCATCATCCCGAAATTACCCCGGGTCACCCAAGGTCAGGCACCAGACGAGGCAACCAAGGCACCCACTCACTTTAGAGCTCTGTAAGAGCACATTTCAAAGTCGATCGATTGAAACTTCCACACTTCAGACCCCTCCAGGGTCTACAAGGTGTATATCCGGGATTTTCGATTTCGTGCCCTGAGGTCAGGTCACGAGGCGACCTCTCCCATTGGAAAAGCATGGGAAAAGCTATTCATGATATAAAAGCCACAAAAATATTGCAAATACCAGACTGCTCAGAACAACGTTTTGGACACCCTCACGGATCCCAGGGGCATATTTGCCCTTTGACTTTCCAAGGTCATCCAATCACCAGAGGTCAAAACAGTATTTGACAATAACTTTGACCTAATGAGCTAGAGCGAAACAAACACCATCGTGTTGTCTTGTCACTGGCTTCATTTGATATACGGCACAGTCACTTTTGACCTCGTGACCTCAGGTCATATTAGGTCACGAGGGACCTCTGGCGGTCAAACCACTGGCGGGAGGTCTTTACGTTCCACATAGCGGAAAAGTACAGGCAATTGCTATCAAATGTACTTACCAGGCCTCAATAGCTCTAATGACATAAGAGTTATGCCCAGTTTGCTTAATCATTGCATATTTGAGGAAAATAGCCGATCTTGACCCAATTTGACCTCTGGAGGTCAAACCATTGACCCGAGCACTAAAACAGCGAAGTAATTCTACTGAATCACGCGAGCTTTCATTGCACTTGCAGATTTGCGCTAACGCCCATATTTTCGAGTTAGAGGGGGCATCGATGGCCCCCCGGTGGGCAAGGTGGCCCGGACCCCGGTGGGGCGCGGGTTAAGAATGGATCTTGTTTCGTTCAAAAGTCATAGACACCAAACAGTTCCAAAAACCGTGACCTTTGATGACCTCAGTTGGCCTTGGTATTGACCTGAGCTCACAATGAATGGCCGCATACAGATTTACCGCTTCAGTTTTTTAAAATTAAATATATATAATTGGTCTAGCTCTTCTAGAAATGATGCGCGTCTCATTTAAATCAGATCGCAATCATTCGCTAGAAACCGAGGGGGTCCGATCGGACCCCATGCGGTGAAGGGTTAAGTATGCAGGGCTTAGGTTTGCCCTGTGTAATTTTGAGCCAGTAACACGGCTACACTCCGAACAAAAATGGGTTGGCTTAGTGGCATATAAGCTCACACATGGCCGATATCTTCAAATATTGTCCAGATTTGTTTGATGCAGCTCCTTTCCTATTGCTTGCGTCCTTGGGATTGAATTGACACGTAACGGGTACGTCTGGCCTCATATTGCCGCTACGACTTCACCATTCAAGTCCAGTGGCTAGAAAATGGGCTCGAGTGTCGATTACCCCCCGCCCTGCAGTATATTTTTGACCACCTCCACTGCAGGGGGAAAAGCCCTGTGGCTGCTCTTGCGCTAAGAGAGCTATAGCAACGATGCTAGGGACTTTTTAGCTCTTATAATCTGGTTTCATATCGGGCGTGATTTTATTAGTGACCAAAAATGTATATTGCGTACAGCTGCATTCCATGAGAGTAGTAATAATAGGCATGCAAAACAAGAGGCTACATATATGATTGAGGGATGTCTTCGGAAAAAATGCATTTTTCAGGTTAAATATTTATTGATTTAATTGTTTGCCTCCTCAGAGATACCGATGTCGTCATGGTTATTACATTTCCATTTACACCTCACTTATCCCATTAACACTGATCAATAGCTTAACATCGATTTTACTGGTTATGGCTTAACATCGATCGTACTGATTATGAATTACGGGTTAGATATTATCGTGATTATAAAATGAAATAACACATTTTACTCATTATGGATTAACACGCGCATTGACGGGGGGCGGGTACCCGCCCCCCTCGGGTTTTTCGGAGACAGCAGAAAAACGGCGGCGCGCAACGCCGCCGTACTTGGTATACCTTTTCTCTCATCATTTTTGCAGCTTCTGTGAAAAAATTTTAAGGACAGGTCATCTCAGGTCAGGTCACCAGTACAGGTCAAGTGACCCGACCTCAAAAAAAGTTTAAGATAGCATAAGTCGGAACAGGGTGAACTTATCCAATTGAAACTCATATCACATAATGGGCTCACCGAGATCTCTAAAATTTTTCAGGTATTTTTGATATCGATGACCTAAGGCCAGCTACGAAGCATGACCTCTCCATTGGTAATACATGGGAAATATGGTTTTTACTGAATAACTCAGTAACGGATGGCGATAGAGCGTTTATTTTAGCTTCATTAGTCTCGCCTTGGCTTTGCAGTTCTAATGATATGCATTTTATATAATTTGACCCTGACCTGACCTCAGGTCAGGTCAAATCTTTGATTTGACCTAGCAAGGTCAAATCATATATCATTCGATTCGGCTTGCTGCGAGGATTCATATAGTTTAAGTCGTTTTGCTCTATCTTTACTTGTTCAGATGTAATGGCCGAAAAACTTAATTTACATGTTATCCCTATGACGGCATGTGACAGCATGTTTTTGACCTCTGGTGACCTTAAATGTGACCTGACAAAAAATAGTTCAAATATTTTCGATGGAGAAGCGGATGGGCTACCCAACGCCGTTTACCGTTTTTGCTACCTACCGTGGTTCTCGAGATCTTAGGGGGGGCGGGTACCCGCCCCCTCGTCAATCCGAAGGTGGCTCAAACCCCCGTCAATGCGCGTGTTAACACAGATCATGGCTTCAGCATCGGATGAGTTTTTTTATGTTTGAAGCTGTAGCTGGTTTTGGTGTGTCTTGCAGTGGCGGGCAGTGTGTTCCAGGTTCTGACAGCTTATGCGGGAATCTCTTGTGTGTTGTTTCTAGGTTTGATGGTCTCGGGTTGGTAGTTTTGGATGATGGTTGTGTCGGATGATGCACTTGTAGTCCTGCTTGATACCTCATACATTTTCTTGATGAGAGACTTATTTTCTGTGGGCCTTCAGTTAGGTGAACCAAATTATGAATAGCTAATGAGTCGCATGTTGCAATGAGCTCGGAGAAGCTTGACCATCTGATCTGCCGCCTGTCTGCGCTGATTCGATCGTACTTCTTCTTGCCGGTGACGATTCGAACCCCGAAGTTCACGTCCTTGTTCATCCTTTGGTGGTTCTGGTTAGTGACTGGAGCCCAAAAGGGCAGACAGTACCGCATGTGAGGAAACATGAGGGCTTCTACCAATGTTTCGATTGTTTTCCTGTGGAGAGTGTGAGCCAGCTTGTTAATAGGGACAAGTGAATCAAAGCATCGTTTTGTGGATATAGATGTTTGTCGCTCCCCGGTCAGATGCCTATCCAAATTTATTCCAAAAATTTTCACGGGTTTGGCAGAAATAAATGTTGATAAAAAATAATGGGTCAACAAGTGATTATTCTGGGCTTAAATATGTAAGTGTTAAACTGTTTTTCTTCTTCAACATTCATGACACCGTACGCAGTCGCGTATGCAGGACGTCCTTTCCGGAGGGGCAGCTGGTAACATGGCAACAGTTTTGAGTGGGGGGGGTATCTACGTTAATACGTTCATTGACAGGGGGCACGTACACGCCCCCGCCCTCAGTTTTTTAGATAGAATAAAAAGGACCTATGAAACGGCGCTGCACTTGGTGTACCTTTTCTCAACAGTTGCACAACTTGAGCCAAAATCTTTAAGTTGGGTCATCTCAGGTCAGACAACCAGCGCAGGTTGAGTAACCTCACCACAAACACAGTTTGAGATAGGTTAAACCACGCCCGGTGAGCCTCCGATCCACCTTCACCCTGGTGGGGGGTATTTGAACACCCCCTCGAACTCGGCCCCTACTTGAGATAGCGAAAAACGCAAACGCTGCGCGTCTACTAGCCGTGTGAAACGTGATGGACGCCTATCTGGCATTTCAAATGGCATTGTGGCATTAGTGGCATTTCAATGAAAAACCATTTTTGGTCGCACGGACGACTTAGATTCAGCTCTCACGCAAATTTTCCACTCTGATATGACTTGATTCAGCTCCCTGATTAAAAAAGTTGGCACTGATTCACCCTAAATCCAAAGTCATTTGACTCAACTTTGATGAAGTTGAGAGTCATAATCGATTGTGATTTACATAGAATCGACCTGCCTCTTTCACATGGGGTAACCTGGTTGCGTATTTGCTTAGTTGTTGAGTACCAGTTCCAAAAAAAATATATTTTGGTTTCAGTTGGAAGTACACACCTAAAGACCTATTACTCTAGCGCTGTTGGAGCGGGGCAGGAAGAAGTGCTCCGCGGAAGTGAGAGAGTGCTGCTGAGCCGCACGACACATCGGGTCTTACTCTGATTCCTCAACATTCTACTCATGTGTTAAGATGTGACTTTATTGTAGAAACATCGCATTATAATTCAAATCGCATTCGGGATTTTAGTTCAACCATTTTTTCCGTGATCAAAATATGTTATTATGTACCTATAATCTATTTAATGAGCCATTTGTGAATTCAAACGTATGTTGAGCTGCATAAGTCCAGTCAATCCTTATCAGGCTTAAGAAAAGTTGTGCTGAGTGTTGATGATTTTTATTCTTGAAACGCACGGACTGAAAGAGCAATGGGTGCATGAGACTACACACCTAAAACGTGCGGCAGCAAATTATGCATTTTGCCGTCAGTGGCAGATCCAGGGGGGGGGAAAAACATTTGCTTCCCCAACAGAAAAGCTGGGGGCAAGACTTTTCGCCCCTCCCCCTTCCTCAAGTGGTCGACCTCCTTTTTGGCCCGACTCATCTTTAAGCAGATTCGATATTCTGGTGCTCCAACTCTCAACTTCAAACAAAACCAGTTAAATTCAGTGTAAATATTGGGCATTGCATAGAAAAAGGCATATTGAGCCCATCTTTTCACGCCGTGATGTTATCTTTTTTCTTGCTTTTCGCCTCTAAAACCCCAAATTCTACCGTCAAGTTATATTGTAGCACAATTTTTCACGCCGTTACGTTTTTTCGACTTTGTTCCCCCCCCAAAAAAACGACCGGCTAGATCCACCACTGTTTGCCGTAATGTACTGGTGGCATCGCAATTTGAGTCACGGACTTGATTCTGCATCAGCAGCGGCATGCTAGGCTGCTTTGCCCTGAAACATAGCTCAGAAGCAAAGCTGGCTCGAGGTTGAAGCAGCGCTGGAGTGTTACCACCTCCTGTGGAAGTCGATGATCTCGTTAGACATCTCACTTCACGCCCGTGGGATATCTGTGGATGTTAACAACCTCTCCAAGCGGAGAGAAGGCAAAAAGCCGGCCATCCGGCGGTGACAAAAATAATCCGGAAGCTGGGCGCTTCCCGTTCCACAGGCTCTCCAGCTGCGTCGGCCACCGCGGCCGCGGCTGGTGATCCTCGTTGACGGACGCCGGCGTTCTGTGGTCGGCCGGCAGCTGCAGGGCGGACCAGCGCGCCGCGACAGTATGGCGTCTGCTCTGTGGTGCGGTGACTCTGGGATGCGTCCAGTTGGGACTGATGAGCAACTGTGAATCTTAACTGTGCTGTGCGTTCTCCCGCGGCTGACTTTGTTGAGTTTTACACTCATGCGTTTCAAAAGCAGTTTCTGAAGGGACTATTTTGTGCAGAAGGCGCTAGCACCAGCTTCTGGTATCAGCTTATAACAAGGGTATATCTGCCATACTGCAAAACCTGCAATGTGCTGGACTCGAAAATTAATTCCTCTTGGCGGCCAACAATAGTAGGTAGTTTACATCGTCACTGCAAGCTCCACGATTTCTTTTCATATTGCAACGATCACCGGATATTACCCAGACCCATTCTTTGCGCGTAGTGTTGATTAGAGCATAACAGATAATAGTAGAGCTGAGCCTGACAACCACGCTCCCAAAATACAGCCCTCTTAGTTGCATTGGCGCATGAGATGGATGCTGAGGCTCCTCATGGCGCGTGGGCTCAGTGATGACCTGCACATGATCTGACGCTCCAGCAGTAGATAGGTGCTCCTGTACATTTTTTGTTGTCGTAGCAGTTGATGGATACCCCTGCCCCAATAATGAATCACCCTTCAATATGTCGATACCCCTGCACATGTTTTTTTGCCCGATGATGGAGGCCCACTGCCCGTGCATATGTTTGGATGATCGCCTTGCTGATAATTTCTCTTTTCGTCGACCTGGGCGCAACCTCGTACATGTATTCCAGATTTCATCTGTAAGTCCCTTATTTTGGTCAGGGGCGTAGCCAGGATTTCGCTCAGGGGGGAGGGCGGGGCGGCGCCCTGAAAAGGGCCACTGCGACAGCGCCAAAAGGGCCCTGATGGGTTAAAGTGCCCTGCTTGTTACAGAATCGTGTCCTCAGGAGCCTCCGGGCCCTCAGGGGAGGGGCGGCTGTCCCTGCCCCCTTGGCTACGCCCCTGATTTTGTGTGTATCTAAAAATCGATGTTTATTTTCTACCATTAATTTTTTGAGTCAGCACAAAAAAGCTCTCAAACTGGAATATGAAATGTTTTAGTTGAGTTTTAGGAAGTGTATTTCTATGAGCCAACGCAGCTTGTTTCCCTCCTTTTTTCCTCGCATGACTTATATAATTTTGGATAGAAAGTTCATCACTTGGCCCGGGAGCCGGAGAACCGTTGACAATTTGCCTATTTCTCTCAGAATATAAGTAACAACAGCGCTTAAGCTGTTCTGGATATAATTTACGAGACATACAGGTAAAAAATGAGTGCACTAAAATAGGTTTTCAATTGTGTTCTAGCTCGCGTGATACGATGTAGACTCCCTGCATATTATGTAGGCTCAACTAAACAAAAGCACCAAGGCTCATTCGATCACATAATCGATATCTCCTCGCGAAACTCTCGCAATAGTTGAACAAATTTAATATGTTGCTAACTCGTCTTAACCCTCGCCCCACCGGGGGGCCATCGATAGCCCCCCATAAGGTTTTTCCGGGATAGCAGAAAAACGAAGAGGCGCAGCGCGGCGGTTGAGGGCTCTTCCTCTCACTGCATCATTTTGCCACCATCCCTGAAATTTTTTACCTCGGGTCACCCAAGGTCAGGTCACCAGACGAGATCAACCAAGGTCACCTAACTTCAACTTTAGAGCTCTGTGAGAGCTACATTTCGAAGTCGATCAATTTGAAACTTCCTACACTTCATGACCCTTCCATGGTCTACAACGTGTATATCCGGAATTTTTTATTTCGTGCCCTGAGGTCAGGTCACGAGGTGACCTCTCCCATTGCAAAAGCATGGGGAAAAGCTGTCTTATGATCTAAAAGTCACAAAACCGATTGAAAATGCTCAGCTTGATCAGAAAAGCGTTCATAGACACACTTTCACGGATTCCAGGGGCCATATTTTCCCTTTGGCCTCTCCAAGGCCATCCAAGGTCACCAGAGGTCAAAAACAGTATTTTGACAATAACTTTTGACCTAATTAAGCTAGAGCGCTGAAACAAACACCAGCGTGTTTGTCTTGTCACTGGCTTTCATTTGATATACGGCAAGGTCACTTTTTGACTTTTCGTAACCTCAGGTCATCTTAGGTCACGAGGTGACCTCTGGAGGTCAAACCACTGGCGGGAGGTCTTTACGTTTCACATATCGGAAAAAGGACTGACAATTTTCTATCAAATGTACTTTACCAGATCTCAATAGCTCTAATGGCATAAGAGTTATGCCCAGTTTGCTTAAGCATTGCATATTTGAGTGAAAATAGCCGATCTTGACCTAATTTGACCTCTGGAGGTCAAGCCATTGACCTGAGCACTAAAACATGGAAAGTAATTTCTTACTGAATTCACGCGAGCTTTCTATTGCACTTTGCAGATTTGCGCTAACGCCCATATTTTCGGAGTTTGAGGGGGGCCATCGATGGCCCCCGGTGGGGCGAAAGTGGCGCTGGACCCCGGTGGGGCGCGGGTTAACCCTCACCCCGGTGGGGGTGTTTGAACACCCCCTCGGGTGTTTCCGGCGGCACGAAAAAACGGCGACGCGAAGAGTCACCGTACTTGGCACACCTTATCATTGATTAATTCTGCAACTTTCTACACAATTTTAAGGTTGGGTCATCTCAGATCAGGTCACCAGTGCAGGTCAAGTGAACTCACCTAATTAAATGTTTAATGTGGCATAAGTAAGAAATTGGTAAATCTCTCGCATTGAAACTTATAACGCATAATGAACCTATTGAGTTCTACAAGATATGCTCCGGTATTTTTCTTATCGTTAACCTAAGGTCAAATACGGACCATAACCTCTCCATTGGAAATACATGGGAAAAACAGGAATTGGGCTGTATTTGTATAGATAAAGCTGATAAAACGTAAATATTCTCAAAATAGAAGCATCCTGGGCCCATTTCCAGGTTCATGTTGCAATTTTTGACCTGTGGCCTCTGACAGGTCACCTGGGGCTATTTAAGCAGTTTTCAGACATAGGTCAATAACTTGGCATGAAATGATGATGCAGCTTTTTTATACCATTGCGTTTGGATTGCTATTGTGAGTCAATCGATATGCATATTGACAATGCAAGGTCAAAAATGACCTTGACCTGACCTGAGGTCAGGTCATCTTTGTGTTTTTACCTAGTAAGATCATATTATACTTCATTCGGTTTTCCATGATGAGAGGAAGCGAATGGTGCCTAAAAAGTGATTCTAACTCAAATGTGTCAGATGCTAGAGCCCAAGAACTTTGCTCAAAATGTCAACTTCTTTTACCTGTCATGACCTTAATACTGACCTGAGGCAAAAAGTGACTGATACAGTTTTTCAAGCATTTGTATCAGCTATCTACCAGCTATCCCACTTTTTTCTATTTCGCATAGGGGCCGAGTTCGAGGGGGTGTTTAAACACCCCCCCACCAGGGTAAAGGTGACTCGGAGGCCCACCGGGTCGCGGGTTAACCCTCGCCCCACCGGGGGGCCATCGATGGCCCCCCTAAGGTTTTTCCGGGATAGCAGAAAAACGACGAGGCGCAGCACCGCGGTTGAGAGCTCTACCTCTCACTGCATCATTTTCCCATCATCCCTGAAATTTTTTACCCCGGGTCACCCAAGGTCAGGTCACCAGACGAGGTCAACCAAGGTCACCTCACTTCACCTTTAGAGCTCTGTAAGAGCTACATTTCAAAGTCGATCGATTTGAAACTTCCTACACTTCATGACCCCTCCAGGGTCTACAAGATGTATATCCGGGATTTTTCGATTTCGTGCCCTGAGGTCAGGTCACGAGGCGACCTCTCCCATTGGAAAAGCATGGGGAAAAGCTATTTCATGATATAAAAGCTACAAAAATGATTGCAAATACTCAGACTGCTCAGAACAACGTTTTTGGACACCCTTTCACGGATCCCAGTGGTCATATTTGCCCTTTGACTTTTCCAAGGTCATCCAAGGTCACCCGAGGTCAAAAACAGTATTTTGACAATAACTTTTGACCTAATTAAGCTAGAGCGGTGAAACAAACATCATCGTGTTTGTCTTGTCACTGGCTTTCATGTGATATACGGCAAAGTCACTTTTTGACCTTTCGTGACCTCAGGTCATATTAGGTCACGAGGTGACCTCTGGCGGTCAAACCACTGGCGGGAGGTCTTTACGTTCCACATAGCGGAAAAAGTACTGGCAATTTGCTATCAAATGTACTTTACCAGGCCTCAATAGCTCTAATGACATAAGAGTTATGCCCAGTTTGCTTAATCATTGCATATTTGAGTGAAAATAGCCGATCTTGACCTAATTTGACCTCTGGAGGTCAAACCATTGACCTGAGCACTAAAACATGCGAAGTAACTTCTTACTGAATTCACGCGAGCTTTCTATTGCACTTTGCTGATTTGCGCTAACCCCCATATTTTCGGAGTTTGAGGGGGGCATCGATGGCCCCCGGTGGGGGGAAGGTGGCGCCGGACCCCCGGTGGGGCGCGGGTTAAAGGAAGTGTGTCACCTTTATAACAGATTTTCAACTAGCACGAATTTAATAGAGCGTTTCAAGAAACCACTGTTGGTATCTTTCACTTCACCAAAAGCTCTCCATATTACATTTTCGTGCAACTTTAAAGATCAAAATAAAGGGCCTGAGGGCTTTAATTCAAACCATGCAGGAAATACTTTCCATCTTTTTGCGATGATTTAATCGGTTTAGATTTTAATTGCGAGGCTGCCCCGGATTTCACGTGAAAAATGTTTGCAATGAAATCGTTGCTGCAACGTTGGCATGCTACTAGCGGCACTCCAGACACGCAATGCTTAGGTCAACCCCAAATGAACCAAGTTTTGTTTTGAGAGCAATTTAAATTTTGAGCAAATGGCTATATTTTTATTCTGAGCAACTGAATGTGGAAACGAAATTTTGTCTACGGATTTCCACACTTACGATGTCTATAATTTTTTTCTGGGGGGGAAATTTCGGCCAGGTGGCTCATTCCTTTCAAGTATTTGCTTGTGCATGATTATGTCCATCGTCTAAAGTGGTCGTCCTCTTTGCGAGGGTCCAACGGCCAAATTCTATAAAAAGTGTTTGAAGAGCTTGAGCAGAACTGGGCACTTTAGGGGGTGTTTAGAGGGGGCACAACCTCAAGGCATACCCCTCTCTCTGAGAACGTCAGTGGCCGTGCACTGGTAGTGCTCACGCTACAGAATGTGCTGTGGCGAGTACCACACGGCTTCACAGATGTCGCTACTGATCCAATCGGGAAAGTTAGATAGCGCTGGAGCGCAGGCGTGGCGTGCTCAGGATGTTTTCGCACTCTGGGGATTAAACACACACATAGAGTTACACGCACCAAATTAGACTAGGCTGGCGAAGGGTGAACTTTTTTGTACAGCTCAGAATGTGGAGAAAACTGGCATGCTTTTTGTTATTATCTGTTTTTGGGATGTACCATGCTTTTTGCGCTTTCAGTCATATCAGGTACGATAATTCCTTAACCACATAAGATGTGAAAAGTGGACCTCAGTGCGTACTCATCACAAGACGCAGCGCACACGACGCGGTGTGATCCACCCATCAGCAGACATACGTGAGGCACGAGTGTTGCTACCAGCAACGCTTACAGATACATGCGTTGAAAACAGTTCTCCGTCCTGAAACTTCTCTAAAGGATAAAGTAAGGGATCCTATCCAAGCCATTCAGATGGACTGCAAAAAAACCGTTAGATTGATAGGGGGATGAAAACAAAGATATATGCGATGCATAATTCATGCATGGCTCTCTAGGCACTAAATAATACGTAAATTGATGGGATAAATTTGTCAGTGTGAGACGAGTTTGACCCAAAGAGGGTTCGAACCATACAAATCACATAGAACATCAATCAAGCAAAATATAGAATAAACAAACGAAGCTTGAAACTTGTTTGTGTTTCGCATGTTTAGCTATCTCCTTTAACGTGTTTCGCTATCTAGCACAGTTCTCGCGATCTTAGGAGGGGAGGGGGTACCTCCGTCAAAGCAAAGCTAGCTCAGGCCGCCGTCAATGCGCGTGTTAATTCCTTGGATAAACAGTATTTTGTGAGAATACCCCCTTTCAGCAATCGTGGCCTAACTTGGGCTCTAGCAGCCAGAATATTGACCTGAAGAAAAAATGGTAAATTTACTTAATTTGCATTATGATGAGATTTCGATTGTTTTTCGCCGTGTTTCTAGTTTTGTTTTATGGTTTTCGAGTGAAAAAATGGTTTCCCACCCAACAGGCAGACAATAGTCCGTGGTTGAAACTCAGTTTTACCGATACAACAGTACACTACTAGTGTGACACTAGGTAGCATTCTTTCCAGGGGTTATCACCACACCACGGAATTTCAACTGGGTGGGACGGACCCCGGAGGACTGGTGATGACCGGGGGATGGGGTGGGGTGGAAAATTCAGAGAATTTCGGCTACAATTTGAAATGCTAGCTATGATGCACTTCACCGATACAATCATGTAGATTCAAGAAAGTATCCGGGAGAAAATGCAGAAAAACTAAGCCGAGATTCAAAGGTTTTTGGGGACGTCCCCATGATTCGCGAGTAAGGGACGCGTCCCCCATATCCCCGCCCGCTTTCCACACCCATGATTATGTCCCTCCTACGCAGCAGCTCCAGTATGTGCGTATGTTTGAACGGGACATTCACTCGATAAAAACACTAATGTGTAATGCATAGGGAAGTCGCCACTATGAGGGCTATGGTTCCATGTATTTTTTTAGAGAGGCCCCCACCTGCCTCAGGATCTCCCCTTTAGTACTAAGAGTCTGGAGTAGCTCTTTGAGCATTGAAGAGCCTAGCCTCCTTGCTTAGGTACAACGGAGGCCTCCTAACTGGCCTATGGCACAGGCCCCATTAGCTTTAACCCACGCCCCACCGGGGGTCCGGCGCCACCTTCGCCCCACCGGAGAAGGGGCCATCGATGGCCCCCTCTAACTCCGAAAATATAGGCGTTAGCGCAAATCTGCAAAGTGCAATAGAAAGCTCGCGTGAATTCAGTAAGAAATTACTTCGCATGTTTTAGTGCTCAGGTCAATGGTTTGACCTCCATTGAGGTCAAATTAGGTCAAGATCGGCTATTTTCACTCAAATATGCAATGATTAAGCAAACTGGGCATAACTCTTATGTCATTAGAGCTATTGAGGCCTGGTAAAGTACATTGGATAGCAAATTGCCTGTACTTTTTCCGCTATGTGGAACGTAAAGACCTTCCGCCAGTGGTTTGACCGCCAGAGGTCACCTCGTGACCTAATATGACCTGAGGTCACGAAAGGTCAAAAAGTGACCTTGCCGTATATCAAATGAAAGCCAGTGACAAGACAAACACGATGGTGTTTGTTTCACTGCTCTAGCTCAATTAGGTCAAAAGTTATTGTCAAAATACTGTTTTTGACCTCCGGTGACCTTGGATGAACTTGGAAAAGTCAAAGGGCAAATATGACCCCTGGGATCCGTGAAAGGGTGTCCAAAAACGTTGTTCTGAGCAATCTGAGTATTTGCAATCATTTTTGTGGCTTTTATATCATGAAATAGCTTTTCCCCATGCTTTTCCAATGGGAGAGGTTGCCTCGTGACCTGACCTCAGGGCACGAAATCGAAAAATCCCGGATATACACCTTGTAGACCCTGGAGGGGTCATGAAGTGTAGGAAGTTTCAAATCGATCGACTTTGAAATGTAGCTCTTACAGAGCTCTAAAGTGAAGTGAGGTGACCTTGGTTGACCTCGTCTGGTGACCCTGACCTTGGGTGACCCGGGGTAAAAAATTTCAGGGATGATGGGAAAATGATGCAGTGAGAGGTAGAGCCCTCAACTGCGGTGCTGCGCCTCGTCGTTTTTCTGCTATCCCGGAAAAACCTTAGGGGGCCATCGATGGCCCCCTCCGGTGGGGCGAGGGTTAAAGGAGGCCCCATTATGGTCTACCTGGGAGACTCCTTTGCTTAACAAAGAGGCCCCTAAACGGCCCACATTGGGGTGTCCCTTCGCTAATAAAGTAAGTCCCCTAAGCGGCCTATTCCGGAGGCCCCTTCTTTTAAAGGTGGCCCCCTAAATGACCTACGCAGATGTGCCTTTGCTTATAAAGGAGGCCCCTAAATAGCCAACATAGTAGATCCCTTATTTATCAAGAAAGCCTCAAACTGATCAACAAAATTGATGTCCCGAAGAGCTAGGAGCCAGGGATGGGAGGTTGCCTTCGATCCTGGCCCCCATGGAAAGAAATCCGTGGCGACGCCCCTGGTGATGCAACAGAAATTGCTGGTGTTGCAGATGGAATGCCGGCCTGAACCATATAGTACCAATCACGGCACCACAGAGTAAGTAGGTATCCAAGTAGTAAGTGGCTTGGCCAGCTGATTGCCAGCTGGTCGGGTCACTCTTCGGGTGCTCCGCGCTTCATGTCACTTAAAAAAGTAATTTTAGCGTTTCCTCTTGCAATTGTTCATTTTTCATGTAGTTAAGCCTTCTCTGGCTGCGGTGTAGGAATCTGAAGAAGATCGGCAGTGTGGCTTGTGAGGTATGTTTGAGATTAACTGATATGGACAAGAAAATATTCCGAGGATAAGTGTCGAAATACGTGCGGCAAACCCGACGCATTGAAGAAAACTGCCTCGGAACTCATCAGAAATTTTACTGTAAAAACGTGACGTTGTGCGGCAGGTGCCATCATTTTCCGTGTCACTTTAATGCTGAAAATACGGCACCACTAGCCAAAAGAAGCATAAAATGTTTAGATTAAATATGTGCCTGTTCATCATTGTTTTTACCATAATGTTGCATAAAGCTATTGTCAGTGACCCTACGCTACCATCTGCACAATTCCGAATTGATGCAGTCTGCCTTGGAAGAAAGGAGTTGTTAAGAACATTTGGCACAAGTTGCTCTATTTTTGTCGATGTACTTAAACATATGCAAAAGAAACGGCAGCGAAGCAAGCAAGTCAACCTCTATCTGATCTCCCTATTGCTATCTAACTCTTTTGCACCTGAGCCTAACCCGGGTCCTTTGAATTCTCACCAAACATCTGTCCCAGAGCTCTCCCAATCGGTGAGGCAGTGTGGAACGTGCGATAACACAGTGCAATGGAATACAAGAGTGGTCTGTTGCAACGAGTGTGGTCAGTGGTATCATGCACGTTGTCAGTTTATCGATACGAGTCATTTGCACCAAGACGATATGTGGTGCTGCGCCGTCTGCGACAATCGAAATAGTCAAACACTTTTCGAATTCCCAGAAGATGACACGACCTCCGAACTTCTGACCACCTCGCTTCTGACACCTAGCAGAGGTTCTATTGGAAGACCTATCCATGCCTCTACTCCGGTACGCACAAACCAGTCATCCAAGAGAGACCATCGTCCACTGCGAGTCCTGAGCTTAAATCTACAATCAGCAACCGGAAAGAAACCAGAAATTATTCACCTAATAGACAGTGTAAGACCTGATATTGTTATGGCTACTGAGACCTGGCTTGACTCTATCCAGACGGATGCGGAAATTTTCCCAGACACCTACAAAGTATATCGCAAGGACAGAAACCGACATGGGGGAGGAGTGCTGTTGGCGGTGAAGAACACTTTGGATAGCTACCATGTGCCCGAGCTAGAGGAGGACTGCGAGCTTATTTGGGTGAAGTTGAAGCTGAAAGGAAAGAGAACCCTATACCTATGCGCCTACTATCGACCCAATGTGAGCGATGAAGAGGGTTTAAGGCTATTCTCTAACTCAATCAGCCGAGCTACTGCAATTTCAAATGCTCATGTTCTGATTGGGGGTGATATGAACTTCCCCGGTTGGGACTGGAGAACGATGTCACTGAAGCCCAATGCCGTACATCCGCGATTACACAATGACTTTGTGGACATATTAAGCGATAACGGACTCGAGCAGCTTGTCCTGTCACCAACAAGACGAAATAACATCCTGGACCTGATGATAACAAACTGCCCTCAACTCATCTCAAGAGTAGAGGTCATTCCGGGATTATCTGACCATGATGCTGTTTACTGCGAGTTTTCCATCAATCCAAAAAACCGCAAACAAACACCAAGACTAATCCCACTTTACAAGAAGGCAAATTGGACCGGTCTTAAAGGCGCATGTAATGATATCATTCCCAGGATGCGTTCTATGAGACATGCGGCCACTACTGAAGAACTGTGGACTTTTTTCAAAGACTCATTATCGGACGCCATCGCCAAATTCATTCCACACAAAGTAGCTCGTTCAAAGGAAAGTAAACCATGGATAAATCCTTCTCTTCGGCGCCTAATCAACCGTAAAAACCGTCTTTTCAAGAAGATGCGCAAAACAGGAAATGAAGACACGAAAACAGAGTATGTACAATTGCGGGGAGAAGTTCAACGACAACTGAGGCGTGCTTATTGGCACTACCTGAACTCTATCTTCGAAGGTATCGACCCAGAACAAAGAACCAAAGATAAGCGATTTTGGACATACATCAAACATCTTAAGTCATCAAATGTTGGTGTTGCACCATTAAAAGAAAACGGTCACCTGATATCCGACCCCAAAAGACAGGCTCAAATACTAAATAGCCAATTTCAATCTGTTTTCAGCGAAGGCAGAGGCTACAACCAAGACGAGTTCAACAACAAATGTGCTATGCCTCCTCACAATAGTCCAGTCCTTGAAGACATAACCATCACCGTACAGGGAGTGCGGAAGCTGCTTACCAACCTAGACCCAAACAAAGCTTCTGGTCCGGATAATCTGAGCACTCGAGTACTGAAAGAACTTTCTGACGAGGTGGCACCGATTCTTACCATGATTTTTAGATCTTCTCTGGAATCTGGTATGGTCCCTGCTGACTGGAAGACCGCACTGGTGACGCCGGTGTTCAAAAAGGGCCAACGAAACGATCCAGCCAACTACCGTCCAGTGTCACTCACCAGTGTGTGCTGCAAGACACTGGAACATATACTTACCAGCACCATCATGAACCACTTGGAAAATAACGAAATCATGAGCAGCCAACAACATGGATTCCGTAAGAAGAGGTCTTGTGAAACACAACTTCTAGGATTCACAAATGAGCTCATTGAAAATACTTCTCGAGGGCAACAGACTGACATCCTCATCATGGACTTCGCCAAGGCTTTCGACAAGGTCAATCATAGCCTGCTTATCCACAAGCTTCGGCAGTATGGCGTCGTTGGAAAAATCAACCAATGGATTTTAGACTTTCTGACAAGCAGAAGACAGGCAGTGGTTGTCAATGGTGTCAAGTCCGGGTTCATTGATGTCAAGTCTGGTGTGCCACAGGGAAGTGTCCTCGGCCCGTGCCTATTCCTCGTGTATATTAATGATCTCCCGAACAACCTGAGGACACGATCAAGACTATTTGCTGACGACACTGCAATCTACACTGCAGTGGATAGCATGTCTGACCAGTTAGCACTGCAACAAGACTTGAACGCGCTGGCATCGTGGGAACGCAAGTGGGACATGCAATTTCACCCGCAGAAGTGTGTCTCACTTCCAGTAACCAGATGCAGGGAACCCTTGCCGTATCAATACGTACTACACAGCCACACATTGGATACAGTGAGGAGTGCTAAGTACCTCGGCATCACCATAAAAAAAGACATCGGCTGGAGCGACCACATTGAAAACGTTTGTTCCAAAGCAAACAGAGCTCTAGGATTCTTGAAGAGAAATCTGAAAATAAAGTCATGGAAAATCAAGGATACTGCATATAAAGCCTATGTGCGTCCTATCCTCGAATATGCAAGTACCATCTGGGATCCGCACCAGCAACAACACATCAACAGGATTGAATCAGTTCAACGGAGGGCA
This sequence comes from Lepas anatifera, assembly GCA_034440635.1. Lineage (NCBI taxonomy): Eukaryota > Metazoa > Arthropoda > Thecostraca > Lepadidae > Lepas > Lepas anatifera. Next base: position 661,124 of record JAOTON010001403.1, on the reverse strand, counting down.
GCGCGCTTCGTTGTGAGGGACTTTCGAAGAACATCAAGTGTAACAGATATCATGAAGCGACTCGAATGGAGATCTCTCGAGGAAAGACGAAGAGTAGCCCGGCTAACCATGCTTTACAAGATACTACATGAGACGGTAGCCGTGGAAGACATCAAAGTCAAACTGACGCCACTACCAGAAAGACAGCGACGAGGACATGGTCAACAATTTTTGATACCACGATGCAGGACCGAATACCACCTCAACTCGTTTCTTCCAAAAACAATCAGCGACTGGAATGCTCTGCCTGAAGAAACTGTCCAAGCAGTGTCGGTAAACTCGTTTATTAATATGTTGTGTAAACCTGATAATCTTTCATAGGCTCACCGTAAATTTGTATTGTAATTGTTGTAATTGTAATTGTTAAGTGAAATTTTTAAGTGTAATTGTAAATTTGTTGCTAAAACGTGGAATGTGATTTGTACGCTAAAGACGCCCGAATTGGCAAAATAATCAGCAACATGATTGTGGCCAATAAATGGTAGACATAGACATAGACATAGACAACAAATCAACCGCATGGCCCCTAAGCGGATTAGGGGCTTGTACTTCGATTGCTGCGAATTGCGTCCGAATTTTGGCCTGTGCACGCGGCCGGATGGCGTGGGTTTTTCCGACGCGGTGAATCGCATGTCGGCGGACTGCTGAGCGGGTCTGCTGGCGCAGCTGATGCTCAGGTAATCAGAGCACTGATGCACTGCTTATCAGATGCTCTGAGTCACGATCATTACATCAGAAGAGAGGCGGACTCAGCGTGAATTTGGGACGTGAGCCTGTCACTCCACTGTGACGACGGGAGCTGATTCCTCACCAGCATCTAGTCTGAGCTACTCTCTGGGTCGAAACGCCAGGTGCCCGATTTATGGGTGTTAGGTTTTTCTGGTTCTTAGCTGTGGAGATTATATTTCACGAAGAGAGTGGTATTTTGGCAAACATCTCAGTCACAATGTGGACGCATCCCGTAAATCCAGCAAGGTCATGCTAGGTATGCGCATGCGAGAGCTATTCAAGAAATTTGTAGAGGAAGTACAAAGAGGGATGGGATTAAATCCTGCCGACAAAGGAATGTCGGTGGAATGGGCTTTATCGTGCTGCTCGCCCTTCGTGGTGCTCACTCCACGTGTACTAGTGCTGGCGATACTTGGTGTCCGGAGCGAGCCTGTGGGCAGAGAAGTCGGAAGACCTTGCCACTCGGTGCAACGGAGAGAAAGAGGGAGGAGTGAGCCGAGACTCGAGAATGTTTTATGCGGGAGTGATATTGGTAAGTGCATTTTAGAGTGTATTTAAATTGAGTTTTATTTTGATGTTAACTTTTTTTGCAACAACAACATTTGTTTTTCGCCAGGTATCGATTTTCGTAAGCTCGAAACTGTTAAATTAAGGCTCTGATGTAAGAGCAAGAGGAACTTTGCTATTGTCTCAGCCTGCCGAATATTATTTGGCCGATACCTTCAGGTACAGAAAGATGTTACAGGTCATTAAAACGTCATGCAAAAATGGGCATTTTCAAACCATGAACTTTTGTGTTTGTCCTTACTTCTTTTTATGAAAGAATAGGTAAATGTTCTGCCTCTTCATTTAGTCTCCAAGGGACTATATTAGCAACCTTCAAAACGTTAGTACTAAAAAGTGGTCTAGATAGGCGTTGAAAATTTGTCAGAAGTATAACATAAAGATATATGCAATTCCCTTTCCATCTTAACAACATTTTTGGGGCCATGCAAAAGTTGCAGGAATGACAAATCTCTGTGGTACCAACCAATCAGTCAGATCAGTCATTTATTGAGGATACTATGTCATCTCGATATCATGTAAGCTTATGTTTTTACTCATAACTTTTACACCAGATAAGATACAGTAATGAATAAGTATGATTTTAATGCTCTGGTCATTTTAAACCCAGCGGTATATAATATAGCCGTGCTGAGTCAAACAAATGGTGACCTGACCCCAGATCAAATCAAGGTTAGAAAGTGATATAGCATGGTATTGATTCATTACAATTAATTAACAGTCGCAGAACAAAGACAAGAATCGTCAAAGAAAAGCTTGAACTTGATTCAGTGAAAAGTAATTGACTGAGGTACTATAGATCGCACGACTTCAAATGACGTTTTTGAAGCGAGAGGCCAAGAGTTTAGATTGGCCTTTGTCAAAAGGCACTTTTGCTCCTCTTCTTCCGTATTCAGGCCCATGAGTGATTGCATCGTAGTGATCTTTAACCCTGCTTAGTGAAAATATTAAACACTACTAAGTGCCGAGTCGGAAAGCCAAAACGAAACTGAGAAATGCTTTTCTGAAATCATAGTTTGTTCAATGTTATGTTTCATTGCACATAGTTTTCTCTCATTTCGGATGCATATATTATCACATTTCACCGCTAGAGTTAGTAAGCACCAGGACCTTCCGCACGTTTCTTTAACGACTTTTAATGTCGCTGACCTTGAACCTTTTAATGTCGCTGAACTATCCTTCTATCTTTGGACGGATGAACATAGAAGACGGACGAAACATCATTGAATGACTCTTTTAGTTTTGAGAAACTTGTGTAAGCGTCATTTAAAAAAGGTCAAAGTCAAAGTAAAAAAGGTCACACTGCTAGATTTTTTAATTGTTTGTCCTACAAGGTATATTCTTATGGACCACTTTCCAATGAAAAAAACTGAAAGGATACTAAGCCTATTTCATTAAAATGTACAATACCGTGCTAGCTCATAACATGACTGACCTGACATAAGATCAGGTCAACACCGTAATGTTTAACGACATAGTCATGCGAGGTATCATTGGAATCTTCAGTGCAAAAAAATAAAAATAAGTGAACAAGCATAACCACATTTTGATTGATTTTCAGTTTCTTGGCCCCTAGGAAAACCTACATAGGTATGCACATATGTCTAGGTAGATCCATACATATATTATCACATCAAACGCGATGGGTAAACAAAAGTACAGGGATTAAAAGAGCACAAAACGTCATAAGGAGGCCAAGAAAGCACGATGACAAAGATAGCCACAAAGATGACGCTGCACGAAACAGCAAGGCCAGGTGAAACGGGCCGGAGAAACGTGCCCCGAGTACAGATAGGCCGAGGCGCGCGAGTTGCCGTTAATTTCGGGTTCGACCCAGCAGCGGCGACATAGCTGGGGTGGCGGGATAGTTTATAGTGCAATGAACATGATAAAAAATGAAAAGAAAAGAGGGCAATGGGAAAATAAAAAATAAATAACGTAAAATAAACACGGGGATTGGATGGTATACAAGAGACTGGCCGAGAGGTATACAGGTCAATAAAGTATTATGCAGCAGCTAGATGTCAGTCATCATTATATTAGGTGAAGATAAAAAATTACCTATCAAAATGTGATACAGCATTTAAAAGTGTCTCTGATGTAAATAAATGTGAGTTTACGATAAGTGACCTAGCATGACCTTATGCGAGGGTTCAAGTTTATAAACGTAGAAAAGATGGACGCTGGGGTGTTATTCTGACTGCAAAAGCCCCAGACATCTGCAGAAGCCCCAACTACCACTCGGTCGACAGTACAGGTGAACTGGTGCGACCACGCAATTGCGACGGCTTAAAAATGTTGTTCTGACTTTGAAATCACATAAGCCAAAGCATGATTGACTAATTTTCAAAATTCTTTCGCCAATCGAAGCGCTTGTGAGTTTCATCAAATGTAGCCGAGAGGTGTTTTTGGCTGCTATGGTTCTCCAGCCACCACAGAAAAAAATATGTTGGGGTGGGGGCACTCTAGAACCACATCCACCGGGCTTGTTAAGTGATTCTCTGAAGGTTTGGTTGCTGGCCCACGATAGCGTGTCGCGGCATGCTATGGTTTTTTTATATATGTATTTCTCAGAATGATCACTACGGGTTTTTGCGCTAGGCGAGGCGATGCTAAGCCATTGCCCGATTTCTTATTGAACATGGTTGACCAAGCGTTCCATGAGAAGCTCTGTTTTGCCAGGTGCTGCTGACCTTTGTCCTACGCTGCATGGGAGAGAACACTGCGGAAACTACAAGGAGCATCACCAAGGTCAGCGATGAGGTGGGCTTCCGCGACACATTAACCTCATAACCAGAGGGGGCTGCTTATTGTGATAGAAATAACTTGGGAATATTTCCCTTGGTAGTCTGGCGCGTAGCTCTCTCTCTCTCTCTCTCTCTCTCTCTCTCTCTCTCTCTCTCTCTCTCTCTCTCTTTGTGAAGGATAACAGTTGAACCGTACTTTCATAGTTCTGGCCAGGAAGGCTACTCAAGTCATGCAAGTGAAACGTGACCGCATGCAAATTTGGTATTAGAATCTAGATACCGGACTGATGGTTGGCTGACTTAAGCACACCTTTTTGTCGCGTGAGGTGTATGGACATTGGAAGCAGAGGTCAGAAATAGTGTCCAAGTGTTACCAACGGAAAATTTTGAACCAAACTTGTTTACTCAAGAATATTGAGCTTTCGCATAAAAAGGAGATTAACCTCCAGACCCCTTGAGTCTTTTTAAATCTTAAATAGGAAATCGGTAGACTGAGCGTCAACTTATCGCTGAGGTGTGCACAACCTTCCCTATTTTGTCACCGAAGTGATCTTCTTTTATCACCAACATTGCTGGCAAGTTAGCAGATTATTCGACCTCTGATTGGGAGAGCCGTAATACAAACGATGTTTAAATTTGTCAATAACAAATTGTCCCTCTTTTTGTGCGGTGCTTGGTTCAGTACTACGAAAACCCAGGCTCACATGTACCTATGGCCATCATAAGATGTTAATTCAAGGATATTCAGGAGCTATCAGAGGTCTAAAAATGTGCCAATGTGTCTCCTACCTTCTCGAAACCATTGCTTGCTTTTCCCACACCTCACTTGACGGCAAAAGAAAGCCGTTGGCGAAGGCGCACACACACAGTCATGATAAAATCCGTCGAAATGGCCTGTACCCTATACCATTCCACGATGTATATTTTTTCGACACAACTCTGTCAGAGGTGTGAATTGACTAAAGGGTATCAAGATTTTCTGCTAAAAAGGTTTTTGTCCATATTTTATTGCAAAATAACTATTTTATTATATTATTCATATCATTCAATGCGCAAACTCAAGGAACATTAATATTCTCGGTCGGTAAAATGTTATTTTGGCTTCACATGCCTACAAATGTATACCTAAAGCAAACTAAAACACAATATTGTACAAATTACACCTCTAGTTGGACTAAAAACCATAAAAAACAGCCATAACAAAATGTACGAGACGTCTTCAAATATTTTTTCAGGATGGAGGTGAGTTGAAGACACTCAACTTTACGCATAATCTAAAATAATGACTTTGTTACTATTTTCGGAAACTCTTCAACCATCTCTCGAAGGCCAATGTACCCATTAAGCTTGTATTCTACCGGTGCACTCCAGTCCCCCCCCAGCTAAGTGTTGTTTGATTACATATGAGTTCTGGTAAGGAAGAGTATATATTCCAGCGATTGGTGCTTGAAGCTGTCTCACTGGCAGTTTTCTGCCCTTGGCTGCTGTGTCCCATACCCTGGCAGTCAAGTTGCAACTTTCTTAGATTTCTTAGACCTGTGGAAGCTCTGCTTGCTCTTGCTCCAGCACCCAATTTCGAATTAACATAAAACATTTTATTGGTTTCAGCAGGGAATGCTATTATTTAGTTTCAGAATGACAAATTTTACCCCGACGTTTTATTTAGTCTCCTTACCTTCCCGGATGCTTCTGCGCTTCCACCTTGTAAAAAGTTCATGCGGTTTTTATTCAAAACGTGAGTGAAAAATATGCCTACAGATCATTGGCTTGCATTATAGACTCAGATCATAAGTAAACGATCCTGATATAAGCAAGAGATAACAATCCGGAGGTCGCGATTTTGTCGATTAGCTGCGTGCGACGAGCTAAGGGGGCGGAGCGTGCGAGCGGAAAGGATGTGGTGTCGGCCGTTATGCTGACGTGACTGTCGACTGGGCAGGTGTGGCGCTGGGGGTCGGACGGCTGGCACATCGGCTACATCCTCAGCGACGGAACAGTCAGCTTCAGCCGCGGCGTGATCGGCCCTGGCGGCAGCATCAGCGTCACCGGACAGTTCGGATTCCGCTCACCAGATGGCAGCTTCATCGCGTTAGAATACACGGCCGACGACAGGGGATACCTGCCCAGAGGTGGACTTGAGCCGATATTTTTTGGCGGTGGGAGCAGCTTTAACGTGGCGAAGCGGGATTTGGGGCAGACTCCAGAGGTTGTGAGCGTGGTTCCCTCCACAAACGATGTAGGCAGTGAAACAGATTCATTAGGAGAAGGTGAAAGTGATGTGACAACATCTGGAGATACTGATACTAAAGATGACCATGATGACGCTGGCTGGTTGTTTCCGTTGGATCATGAAGAAACGGATAGTGAATCATCCGGCTATTTTGACACCTAAATGTCTTTCTAAAATCGGTGCCTATGTTTATGGTCTTCGTTAGAGGTGTTTAACATATGTTAATTTGTTTTTGAAATTAAATGGTGGCAAAAATGCTGGGACTAATTTGATGTGTTTACTTTGTGGAGGTTGGAGAATTATCAAAACTTGACTCTCACTGATCCGTTCTGTGCTAAGCTTTAGACGTAACTTAAAATAACGTCAGGTTTTTCCATGTGAAACATTTATATATCAAAGCTACATTTAGACATCCGGGCTACTCACTAAGATATATAGGTTTCAGGTATGAAAGGCTGTGCCTTTATTTTTCCTCGATGTTTTCCGATGCAAAAAAACATGATCATACATTTCGGAGACACAAAACCTAAAACCTGTTCGCACACTTGGATTCACCAATGTAACACGACAACTCTTTCAGAATAAGGCCCTGTTGCCCAGGATCATCATGCAGCATGGCAGAACACCTCTGAAGCATTGAGACAAAACTGAAGCAGAAACCCATCCCCTGATAACTGACTCTCGTCGAAGTTAAGCTTGGCGTTGGCGCGGAGAATTGGCTCCTATTCTTTTATTCGTACAGGCCATTTTTTCGTATTACTGTTTTGCATTCCTTCAGTTTTGTTGCGAGGCTTGTCCACGGTAATAATACACTGTTCTATTCATGAAAACTTTCCCTTCCATTATCACTTGCCATGAATAAGCCGCCCTGATAATGAAGCAATCAGCTTAAAGTTAGTTTCCCCGCAGTGCCCCGGCATTATATCCGACACAGTTTCCAATCTAGTTAAGCATGGCCACGATCCAACCGAGGACATTGATTGGGTCTCGGGCGGAGTAGCTCCCAAATCGGATTGTCCATTAATATTCCGCTAATTCGGTCGGCTCTAAGAGGTTGGCCGGTGTCCGTTCACGGCTCATTACGTCGAAATAACAAGGAAGCAGTATCCGATTTCACACAGTTAGACTTCAAAGGAAGGTCAGACCACAGTCAGTTGGGTGGAAAAGTGTTCTCGGGATTTCTAAGACCGTAAGTATACTCTCTGGGCACTCTGTTGAAGATAGAATGGCGATTCCCTGGGGTTCTAGTCGAAAAATGAAGAAGTTTGCGAGTGGAGAGCATCAAGTGTTTTATCTAGCCTTTGTCAACGTTATTCATTTGATTTATAATCTAAACTGAATAGCCGCATTCCGCTTTAAAAACAACATCCATTTAACACGCGCATTGACGGGGGCGGGTACCCGCCCCTCCCTCGGGTTTTTCGGAGACAGCAGAAAAACGGCGGCGCGCAGCGCCTCCTTACTTGGTATACCTTTTCCCTCATCATTTTTGCAACTTCTGTGAACATTTTAAGGATAGGTCATCTCAGGTCAGGTCACCAGTACAGGTCAAGTGACCCGACCTCAAAAAAAGTTTAAGATAGCATAAGTCGGAGCAGGGTGAACTTATCCAATTGAAACTCATATCACATAATGGGCTCACCGAGTTCTCTAAAATATGTTCCGGTATTTTTGATATCGATGACCTAAGGTCAGGTACGAAGCATGACCTCTCCATTGGTAATACATGGGAAATATGGTTTTTACTGAATAACTCAGTAACAGATGGTGATAGAGCGTTTATTTTAGCTTTATTAGACTCGCCTTGGCTTTGCGGTTTTAATGATATGCTTTTTATATAATTTGACCCTGACCTGACCTCAGGTCAGGTCAAATCTTTGATTTGACCTAGCAAGGTCAAATCATATATCATTCGATTCGGCTTGCTGCGAGGATTCATAGAGCTCAAGTCGTTTTGCTCTATCTTTACTTGTTCAGATGTAATGGCCGAAAAACTTAATTTACATGTCATCCCTATGACGGCATGTGACGGCATGTTTTTGACCTCTGGTGACCTAAAATGTGACCTGACAAAAAATTGTTCAAATATTTTCGATGGAGAAGCGGATGGGCTACCCAACGCCGTTTACCGTTTTTTGCTACCTACCGTGGTTTTTGAGATCTTAGGGGGGCGGGTACCCGCCCCCTCGTCAATCCGAAGGTGGCTCAGACCCCCGTCAATGCGCGTGTTAAGCTAGTTATTGCTTTTAAGCTCAAATGGTTTATTTAACTTTCTGTCGTATTTAACCCGCGCCCCACTGGGGTCCAGCGCCACCTTCGCCCCACCGGGGGCCATCGATGGCCCCCTCTAACTCCGAAAATATGGACGTTAGCGCAAATCTGCAAAGTGCAATAGAACGCTCGCGTGAATTCAGTAAGAAATTACTTCGCATTTTTTAGTGCTCAGGTCAATGGTTTGACCTCCAGAGGTCACATTAGGTCCAGATCGGCTATTTTCACTCAAATATGCAATGCTTAAGCAAACTGGGCATAACTCTCATGCCATTAGAGCTATTGAAGTCTGGTAAAGTACATTTGATAGGAAATTGTCATTCCTTTTTCCTCTATGTGAAACTCAAAGACCTCCCGCCATTAGTTTGAACTCCAGAGGTCACCTCGTGACCTAAGATGACCTGCGGTCACGAAAGGTCGGAAAGTGACCTTGTCATATATCAAATGAAAGCCAGTGACAAGGCAAACACGATGGTGTTTGTTTCAGCGCTCTAGCTTAATTAGGTCAAAATTATTGTCAGAATACTGTTTTTGACCCCTGGTGACCCTTTCTGACCCCTGGTGACCCCTTTCAATCGCTTTTGTGACTTTTAGATCATGCTTTTCAATGGGAGAGGTCACCTCGTGACCTGACCTCAGGGCATGAAATCGAAAAATCCCGGATATACACCTTGTAGACCCTGGAGGGGCCATAAAGGGTAGGAAGTTCAAATTGATCGAATTCGAAATGTAACTCTTACAGAGCTCTAAAGCTGAAGTGAGGTGACCTTGGTTGACCTCCTCTGGTGACCTGACCTTGGGTGACCCGGGATAAAAATTTCAGGGATGGTGGAAAAATGAGGCAGTAAGAGGTAGAGCCCTCGACCGCGGTGCTGCGCCTCTTCGTTTTTCTGCTATCCCGGAAAAACCTTAGGGAGGCCATCGATGCCCCCCGGTGGGGCGAGGGTTAATTGTCATGCTGGCCTTAGGTCCAACATAAATATAATTGAATTTTTTCTTTAAAACTTTTGGGGGTATTCGTGCACCCCTGTTTCACCCCTGTTATACCCCTGTTAGAAGTTACACCCCCATACGAACTGTGTGTTAATTTTTCCACACATTTGCCAAGTATCTGGTAAGAACTAGCACATTTAGACCGTGTGGTGATGAATTAGTTTTTAAAAAGGCAGTGCAAGGCTTTTCCTATCGAAACGAGACCTGCACTCACTTGTGCTGACAGCCGTTGTACTTAAGGCTACATTTTTGGCATTGAGACCCCTTTGGCCAGTGTAGGAAGACATCCCAGACAGGCAAAAAAGTCCCTACGTAGTTTCCATCTGACATCGCAGCTAGCATGAGGTTTTCCTACTGACGGCACAACTTTTCCCATCACTATTGATACGTACTTCATATTTCTGGCCCCTGACATGCGCACTCGGTCCCCTGACTGACAAGGGCGATTCCTTGAACGTTAAGAACTTATCTTAACACGCGCCCCGCTGGGGTCCTTGGCATGATGCGCCCCGCTGGGGGGGCGTTTCCCCCTCCCCTCCGCATCTCATTTTCCAGGAAAGATAGAGAAAAATTACAGATGGTGTTCGAAAGCTCTTGACGGTACGACGAGAAATTATACGAAGTATTCTTATGTCAGATCAATATTGAGGTCAGAAAAAGTCAAAGAAGGTTCCATAGGCTCACTGCAGGGCGGTGTACGTTTACCCATCTAGATTCGTACCCATTGTAACTAGAGCAAATATGTATGCATCATTTGATTCCTCTCATCGTGGCATATCGAATGATGTATAATACGACCTTGTTAGGTCAAATTGTGAAAATGACCTGACTTTGAGCTAGGTCAGGGTTACAGGGTGACCTGGTATGGTCATGTTGCATATCAATCGACTCCCCGTGACAATATAAACAAAATACAAGCAAAATAGGAGCTTTATCTTAATTCAGTGAGAAGTTATTGGTAAAACAATCACTGCATGCTTCTGTGACCTGTTAGGTCATATGGTTAAACTCAACTTTAAGGTCAAGATTGTGGCAAGAATACACGGTTTAATAATTTCCAGCTTTATCTATCCATTTTTACTAAAAACGAGCCCTTCTTATTTTTCACCATAGACTTATAATGGGATGACCAAAAAAATTGACCCCACCTTAGGTCAAGAGTATCAAATTCCAAGATAGCAGATTTTTAGAACCAAATACCTTATCATATGGTGAAAGTTTGAAAGTGATCGGATGACAGATGTACCTTAGGCACTGCTTCAAACTCGTGATTTTGGGTTTTGAGGTCGGGTCACTTGACCTTGAACAGCTCCTTGACCTGACATGAACTGACCTAAAAAATTGGTCAGATGCGTAAAATGGATCAGAAATAAGGTACTGTAAGTTTCGTTGTTCTCCGCCTCTTCGTTTCTGCGTTATCGGGGAAAAGCCAGGAGAGGAAGCGAATTTCGCCCCCCTCCCAGCGGGTCGCGTGTTAAGCCAGATTCAGTGGCAAGCTTTTTATCATCTGAAGACCGGGCCCCTAAACACGTCAAGGAAGCCCCATTCAGTGAATCAGTGGCCCGTGGAGGCCCCATTCAGTGAAGCAGTGGCCCGCGGAGGCCCCATTCAGAGCAGAGCGGGGTTCCGGAGTTGATCCTGAGTTATATTCAATGCCACTGAAATGAAAAAAGACTCTTCGAGTAATTACGGAGGTCCTAAGATGGTAGAGGGTGGTCTTATGTAAGATGCAATTGAGGCTGAACCCCTAAAACAGGTCAAGAAAACCCGTCTAACGAAATAGGTGGCAGACTGAGCCCCAAACTTCAACAGAGGTTTCCAGCATCATTGATAGCTGCTGTATTACTTTTTATGTTTAAGGCCCCTGACATGCCTCACAGGCCTCTTAAGTGATAATTGAGACTCCCTAAATGGAAGAGAGTGCTAGCCAAGCAGAAAGAGATCATCTTTCCCATATTTCAAGGCTGTAGGCTTGTATTCTAAGGTCAGAACAGGCCAAAGAAGCACCGTCAGATGAATTGAGTGGCAAACAGAAGGCATTCAAATGACAGATGATGTCCCCAGCATCACCGAAAAACACCGAATCCATCTTTAAGGAATTCCATTGGCATACATTAGAGCACCCTGACTAACTAATCAGGATATGTAACGACACAGGAAGATTGGTTATAGATGTAGATATGTGGCAAAGCTAAACATCTGGGCCTCCTCAATGTTGGGCTCACTCAACTAATATGACTATATGGGAGTGCTGATAAAGACCAGCCAACACTCAATTGTCATATTATACTATTGTACAAGAAATACACACGGAGTCCACCATGTTGATGAATACCTTTATTACATTAAGCACTATCTGTGCTTCTTCATACGCAAAGTTTTCACCTCTATCGTTTTGTCACGTAATATTCAAAATGCGATAAATACTAACAGTATAAGGCAAAGACAAGCATGGGAATGGATATGCGTAACCATAGCAACTAAAAACGGCCCGGTCAACAGGGAATACAGCCAATACATTAACAACATACTTAACTCGATGTACATGGAACCCGTCAACATGAGTGTTACGTCGGATAACACATGTCGCAATTTTGACCCTGCTATAATCACTCGTCTTTTTCAAACTTTGCTGAGATTGGAGGTTTAAGACACACTCGAATATTGCTGTCCCCGTCTTCTCCAAAGGTCTTTGTTTTCCACCTCTCTTATTCTGAAGTTTCGTTTTTTTCTTTGAACCTTCTCCCACTGCTCAAGATTCGTTTGTAGATTACCCTGCATAAGACACTCACTTAGGAAAGCAAGAGCATCTTCTGGTTTTCTTTTAGCACATTCTATGAGACCTTCATGCAAGGATGGGACAATATTCTGGAAGAGATAGCGTCTATAAGGCTCACTGCAAGTCTCCAGATTATCCAACTCTTTCTTCTTCGCCCGGGCCATCTGATCCAGTAGCTTCTCCTGTGACCTCCTCTTGGCCTCGGCCTCCTCACGTGCGTGAGTCTCTGCGAGCTGTAGCTCTTGCTGTCTCCTCTCTTCTAACTCCTTTTCCTCTTGCATTCGCCTAATGCTTACCTCTGTTTCGTCTGTTACAGGACCGTAGTTTCTTGGTGGGCCTATATGCTCATATATTCTTTTACAACAAGCTTCAAAATCCGGACTACTATCAGAGCTAACGTCCAGTCTTAGAATTGGTATGTTTAGTTCTTCAAAATAGTTCAACACAGTATTGTCCGGCCGATTACGCTTATTGTATAAGTTGAGCCGGCGGATCATCCCCTGTTCCGTCCAATGTGTTCCTGTGACTATTTCCTCTGGGAGACTCATCGCTCGCTTGCAAAGAAACTCATCTGGTGCCTCTAGTAATATCACAAGCTCTGGCATAATATCTGGGTTGTCATTTTCTTGCTGTGTTTCTTCAGGCATATCTGCATTTTCCTCTTTTTCAAATATAGCCTTGGCTTGGTGCAGTAACTTTGGGTATCCCTCAAGGATAAAACCCTGGTTCTGGCATGGCTTTCGGGTTAGGCTTTCTAGTAAGAAGTCTTGAACTGTTTCATCATCCAGACGTTCATCTTTATTAAATTCCTTCTGAAAGGCGATATCTTCTAAAATATCTTGCGCGTCCGCCGGCAGAAGGTCATCAGAAAAATCCTCCTCATCTTCCACCCCACTCCCTTCATATTCGTCATCGGAAAATGTAAACTGCTCCTCTTCCTCTTTGGGTTTGTCTTCCTCCTTTGGGAAGGCCATGTTTTCTAGACTTTTTATCTCGTCAGCTATAACATCCTTGACATTGAATCGACTGATATCGTATGCGTTACTCAGTTTTCTGGCCAAGAATGTCTTTCCTGATAGAGGTGGGCCCAAAATAAGAATCTTAATCGGTTCCCTGTTTCTCTCTGTCTTAAATTCTTTCACAACGTCCTCTATGCCCTCCACAAAACCAAGAGGTGATCTCTTACTATCTACTTCAAAGTTGAAAACAATTCCATCCATTAGAATATCGGCGATTAACAAGTCTGCGTTCAACACTGACATATCTTGATGATAAACTTCCTCTTTTGGTCTCCTTTTGATTTTCCCCAGAGAAAACTTCCTGCTAATTGCCTTTGCAATACCTGCCTGTGTAAGGTTTGTACCATCCACTGCTAGTATATAGCGGGACAATGCTGGGCGATACTCATACACATACTGGATTAGTTGTGCAAGGTCCAGTATATGAATTGTGGGTACGATATTGTTACCACTTCCATACACGGTCAGCGCTGGTTCGTTTTGCCAGGCTAACTTCATCCACTGATGAAAGATATCCTCGCCCATGCCGAATGTAGCTCCGGCCGCAATTACGTAGGTGCTAAACCTGCTATTGTTCGTTTTACCCAACTTGAAAATTTCTTTTTCACAGTTCAAGTAGCGCTGAAAGCGAGGATGTGCCCGCCGCTTCCTGTAGTCTGTTTCGGTAAAAGGTTCGTCGGGATCGTCCTCGGGTATTTTCGTTCTGCACCACGTGAGTACAGTGGATATCAAAACGAAGATTTTCTGCTTTTTCCACAACGGCATTCGCTCGTGAAGCGCCTCTGCCGCCCATAATGCTTCTTCGACCATTTTCGGGCCGCCTGTTGTAATGTCGTATATAACGATGCTGCAGGATTCGATAAATGGTAATAGAGTGCTGCGGGTTTCAGCCTCTTCTGCACTAATTGTTATGAAGTCTGGATCTACCTCTATAGCGCCTTGAACGCGCTGCACGCCACACACTGTCGTGACGTACTCTCGCTTAATCGGCTGGCTCTCAGATGCTTCCTCATCATGTACTTCTTCAATTTCTGGTGTCACAGCTTCTAATTTTCCACTAAAAATCCGCGATAGATTTCGGCCAGTGTATGAATCAATGGCACTCAGGAAAATTTTCCTCCGTAATGGAGGCTTTTGCAAACGCTTTTCGTGCTCATGCATTGTATAGGTGCTTTTAAGATATCTTTAACTACCCTTTTAACCTCCTGGAAAGTGTAGGAACTGTGTGATTACATTTAATTTCCGAACCATTAATGCCAGAAATGATCCAAATTGCACAAGGAAAGATGAAAATGATGCCTCTCACAAAGAATGTTTCTGTCAGCTAACTATCTTAAACTACCAAAAGATAATAGTATATTTTGAAACAAAGCAATTTGCTTAAGCTTTCCCAACAATATTTTCATTTAGAAATACCCAGATTAAAGGTACAAGAAATTACTTCCATAACCCCCTTACTATTCAAATTCAACAACGATGCGTAGCATGCAATGTTTAGTAAAATATTTCACAGCATTTTTTTACAAAAGGTAGGAGCGCATGAAGTTTCGCATGCATTCTGATATAAGTGGCACTTTATTGGCTGAGATCAATAATTTCTAGAGACTGTCTTGATGTTTCTCAGGCTATAAAAGGTCACAATGTCTGTATAAAAACATGTGTATCCCTTCACCAGCTTTTGTCTAGCCATTTCAAGAAGAGTTACACATAAATCATCACTTCGAGCCTCACCACTCCCAATTTTAAAAGCATACATGACTAAAATGAAAGATGTAATTCAAAAGCTTGTGTGACGGGTATGCCTATCCTAGTGCCATTTCCAGTTTATCACTGTTTCGACTTGTTAAATGTTCCCGGCTTCTGATCCGGAAATGTAAACACAAGATTATATATTCGGGCACAGCCCTTCATCAGAATCCTGGGTAAATATCAATAATTCTCCGTCAGTAACAGACCGAATATTTAATAATAATAATAATAATAAGTTTTATATTTGCTCCGCCACACTTCAAATTATCAACGTTTCGACTTTCTTTGTTTGACACTAGTCCCTGGAACTAGTGAGAAAGACGTCCTACTGAAGTATTTCCTTTTTCCCTTAGTCTCACAAACCAACTCATGTCTCTCTCTTTACTCGAATTTACACATCAGAAATGAAGACAGCCCTTGTTAACTTTTTGTCTTATCATAGGTTTGTTGCAGCCCTACCCTTCCCAGGCTAAGGCTTTTCAAATGTGGTTAAAATATGACTTCGAGGGAGGGGGCAACACTACTTTGCAAAGCATGCGGGATAATTATGCGCATCTGAAAAATCATGCCCGCTTCACGTCTGGCCATTGGGCTGTGATGCCTGCCATTCTTTGAAGCATGTAAGGTAGGTTTTGGCCTTTTCTTCCTTGCGTTGCTTCGCCTCGGAAATGGCTTTCATATAAAACATGATGTGACCTCAGCTGGGTTCCTGTGACCTTTGGTGACCCTTTCTACCTAATGAAACCTTGTCCTTCAGGATTGATCTTCGGTGACTTTTGGTGGCCTCTAAAAATGATAATAATTTAAGAAGTTATAATTGCTGGGGTTTAACGACGCACCAACTGCATAGGTCATACAGCCCAGGTCTCACCCTGTTCGGAGCGATTTGGAGGATCAGATCGACTAACTCAGAGACAGGCTTTAGGGCCTTATCGACAACCCAACTGCCAATGTCAAATGGCATCGCCAACTTTTGTATCATTGGAATTGTTTCTGGGCAGTCAAATTGCTTCTTTTTCACGGAATCCACCGGGCATTGAACCCGAGCCAGCCGCGTGGAAATTGGCAGCGCTAGCAGCCAAAATATAATAAAAAATCACAGGAATCGAAAACTGTCATGCAAAATTTTCATCCAATGAGTTCCACGCCAAATTAAGGCACCCTATTGGCACGTTGCCGTTGGACTCTATATATGAAGAATGAGCTCTAAATGTTAGCAGGGAAAAAGCTTCACCAGGCGTAGAGGGTTGGAACACTATATAAAGTCCTGATTAGGACAATAAACACCATATGTTAAAAAAATGTCACTTGGAAATGGAATGGAAGGAGCTGCTTTTACATTTAGGGTATGACTAAGTAGATACTGCCATAACAATGGAATATAAATTTTCACAAGTTGTATTTGTATTTATATTTGCTACAAACACTTCCACACATACCATGGCTTTTCAAGCGTCGTCGTAATGGACGTGAAGTGATAAAGACTATGGAATGAGGCAGTAAGGATTAGGATTGTAGCCGCTGTGGCGCCCCAACTTGCCGGAGACAGTCCTCGTCTCAACATAACGTGTATATTACCGTCGTTTCTGCACGTATGAATGTCATCACACGTTGGACAATTTCATACGGAGGCCATCATAGAGTGAACGACGATATTGGACCTTAAATAATGTTGCAGAAACCAATGAATTTATCTCGAATGACACAAGAAAGAAATTCTGTTGTATATAACCCAAAACCAGAGCTGAACGGTACACTAAGTATAGCACCATGACGCAACGTACCGACAACTGAGCCCTCTTAACGTGATCGACGACTTTCGCCGAGAGGGCGCGAACCGAACTGGCCGTCGCTGCTAGGGCTGATAATCCCGGGATCGGGATCCTGGGATCCTGGGATTGTAATAATCCCGAATCCCGGGATTATATATTTCCGTATCCCGGGATCCCGATATTTTCCAACACTAAAAATGGCATGGAAAGCGTCGCTGATAGTATTAAAAATGATTATAGAATCCAACAACATGCTACAGCGTTGTTTATGCTTAATATTTTACCTACCTGAAATGTTCAAACACAAGCAAAAGCCAGGCTCTCCCTTCTGCATGTATTTGATACTTGATACTTGGTGGTCGGCTCTATCCTTTGGATGCAACGTCAACAATTTGACGGCCTTAACCAAACATTCACCACAGCATGCCATGCGTCCGGGGGAAGGAGGCTCTAGGAAGGACCGGTTATGACTGGCTTCCCCGTTAATTCCCTCCGCACCCTTGCTGTATAAATGTAGTGGATCGTGAGGCTCTCTCCGTCATTTGCACTCACAATGAGCCTCTCCGCCGTTATGTTCCTCCTCAGTGTCACCCCATACCGATATTGCGCCCACCTGCGCTCTTCCGTCAGTTCTTCACATTCGAATAGGAGGTGCTCCATGTACGTAGATTATACCTGGCATCGCTTCACAGTTCACACCGTGTCAGTTTTCTGTTCGAGCTCGTCTCTCTCTCTCTCTCTCCTCTCTCTCTCTCTCCCCCCCGCGGCGTCGTCCCCTCAAGCGTTCAATTTCAGGTCATATTACTCGGGAGGTTGCCGCCGACTATCTGAACCATCGAATAGGAAGGGTCGAATTGCTCGTCGTATCTGTGAGGGAGCATGTCCTCTGACTCAGTTACTCTCAGTGCCTGCTGTCAGTGTGGCCCAGAGGGCAGTCAGGGCAGGAAGTTACGCATTGTGTGCATTTTTGGAAGTGTTTGCAATGACCGATTTTGTGGAATTTAAGGGCAGTGCGGTGTGGGAAAAATTTCTTAGAAGTCAGAATAGGAGCACAGCAAAATGTCACCTTTGTAAAAGGTATTGAAAATAGCTGGAGGACCAACAAAAGGACTTCACGTCCATCTCAAGAGTAAGCATGGTGGTGAAAGCGTTGCTGGACCATCCCGATCCAGGGAGACCCCGCAGAACTTGTCCGGTGAAAGTAGCTCCAAAACATCGGAACCTACGACAGGAATGAGGACCCTGGATTCCTACTAGGTCTCTAAGACTGAAGAAGACCTGGATTCCATCCTAGCTAGAGTGTGCACGGGAGATGGGCTGCCTTTTACAGTTTTTTGCACTTCACCGGACCTGCGCGGACTACTGGCTGCTAAAGGTTACAAAAACCTACCAATCCATAATTACACCATTCGCCGGCGTGTTCTCAAACACTGTGCTCGCCTGAAGTGCGAGGTGAAGGCGAAGTTGGCCGGATTAAGTGTCAAAGGGCAAAAGGTTCTCGCTTACAATCGATGAATATACGTCCTTGAAAAACCGTCGCTACATGAGCGTGACTGTCCACTGCGAAGTCAACATGTGGGGTCTCAGCGTCGCGCGTTGTCACAGCTCAATGCCAGCCGATGCCTGGATCTTCTGCAGGGTAAGTTGGCAGAATTTGGTCTTGAGCTCAGTAAGCACGTCACCTGTGTCACAACCGACGGAGCTTCCGTGATGGTCAAATTCGGGAAATCCCTGCCTTGCGAACACCAACTCTGCCTCGTTCACGGCGTGCACCTGGCCGCCATCGACGCTCTGTACTCGGGTGATGACAGGCAGACCTCTGAACAAGCAGACGACGGCGGTGGTAGTGAAAATTACCGGGTGAGATCAGTTTTAATGTACCTGAAAGCTTTTATTCTGGGATAGCGCAAAAAATTAGCTTATTACGACAATGACGGCAACTGATATATTTGCAAGTGTTTGAGTTTTGCTGTGCGATCTGATATGAATATTTGTGGTCTTTTGACATTCGGTGTCTTTAAATTCCTTCTCTGATCGATGTCACGCACATCCTTTGTATTTTTTGCGTATTTTATCATCATGGGTGAAAATCAGTGAGTCAAATTTTAACTGGTCAATTGACTTGTATTGCCGTTCTAGCTGTATAGCATGCCTATGCAAATTGCTCTGTCGTCGTAGCAATAATGTGAATCTTGCTGCCTTGCAGGTTA
The DNA here is from genome assembly GCA_034440635.1 of Lepas anatifera. Lineage (NCBI taxonomy): Eukaryota > Metazoa > Arthropoda > Thecostraca > Lepadidae > Lepas > Lepas anatifera. The sequence goes on along the minus strand of JAOTON010001403.1, from coordinate 642,022 downwards.
ACTCGTCAGAGGAATCCGACTGCGATGACGAGGATGACAGCAACAGCACGGACGAAGACACAGATGGTGCTACCTGTCACCGTGAACTACACATTTCGAACAATCCAATCGTAAACAAGATTAGAAACATCGTCGGCTGGTTTCGAAAATCGCCCCTACGAAACGAAGTCCTTCAGAAATACGTTAGAGAAGAACGTGGACAAGAACTGATGCTGGTGCTAGACTGTAGAACCCGATGGAAATAGCTTGTGTGACATGCTGGATCGGTTTGATACGCTGAAAACAGCTGTCCATAAGGCAATTATTGACATAGGAGACAAACGTATTAAAATGATCGATGATTACGAATACGCCACCATACCTAGGCTCATTCGTTGCCTTAGGATCCTTAAACTCGGAGCAGAAGCGCCTATGTAGGTGGGCAAGTGGACTTCTGGAGGCTGAAGCTGCTTTAACACGCGCATTGACGGAGGTCTGAGCCACCTTCGCTTTTACGGGGGGTACCAGCCCCCCCCCTAAGAGCTCGAGAACCACGGTAGGTAGCGAAAAACGATCAACGGTGTTGGGTAGCCCATCTACTTCTCCATCGAAAATACCTAAAACATTTTTTTGTCAGGTCACATTCAAGGTCACGAGAGGTCAAAACATGCCGTCATAGGGATAACATGTAAATTAAGGCTTTCGGCCATTTCATCTGAACAAGTAATGATAGAGCAAAACGATTTGAACTATATGAATCCTCGCAGCAAGCCCCATCGAATGATATATAATTTGACCTTGCTTGGTCAAATCAAATGTTTGACCTGACCTGAGGTCAGGTCATGGTTAAATTATATAAAATGCATATCATTAGAACTGCAACGGCAAGGCGAGTCAAATGCAGCTAAAACACACCGTCTATCACCATCTGTTACTGAGTTATTCAGTAAAAAACATTTTTCCCATGCATTTCGAATGGAGAGATCATGCCTCGTACCTGACCTTACGTCATCGATATAGAAAATAGCGGAACAAATTTTAGAGAACTTGATGGGTCCATTATGTGATATCAGTTTCAATCGGATAAATTCACCCTGTTCCGACTAATGCTATCTTAAGCTTTTTTTTGAGTTCAGGTCACTTGACCTGTACTGGTGACCTGACCTGAGATGGCCTAACCTTAAAATTTTCACAGAAGTTGTAAAAATGATGAGGAAAAAGGTATGCCAAGTACGGTGGCGCTACGCGCCTCCGTTTTTCTGCTGTCTCCGAAAAACCCGAGGGGTGGGCGGGTACCCGCCCCAGTCAATGCGCGTATTAACATTTATTTTAGATGCGCTTGTGGAGGATAGTGCGATTGCACGCAAACTGTCAGATGCTTTAAAACAGCGCATCATACAGAGGCAGCCGCGTGTGGCAAAAGTTCTGCAAACACTGCATAACAAAACGTCGGCAGATAGAGATTGAAAATATATTTTCCCTACCACATCTCGTAAGGAAGTACAGGACTTAGTTGTAAATATGGTGGGAAGAATGGGAGGACAGATGCATGCTTCCGAAGTAGTTGTAGATGCAGAAGCGATGGACGTTGATGATCCTCAGCCAACACAGTCGCTTCAATCGATGCTTTAACAGGCTCTAGATAAGATAAGAGTTCCAGAGCCGGAACACAGTTCAAGCGCATCCATGCTAAGTCTCTCCAATCCTTCGCTTATGGCCAAGGCCATTTGGAAAAAGTTGGAAAACCTGCCTGTCTCTGGAAGAACGGGTATGATAGCTCTGTCCTACAGCTGGCTCAAGGACATTGTCCCTACGAGTGTTGAGTCGGAACGTGTATTTTCAACTGTCGGGAATATCGTCACAAAAGTGCGGTCGAGTCTCGGCGACGAGGCCGTTGATGCCCTTTGCTTCCTAAAGTGCTACTATCGTGGCAGGTGACTTGTGTGACCAGGACACAATAGGCCGGGTCACAATAGCTAAGTACCTCTACTGTAATATGACTAGGAATATAACCAAGAAATATATATTGACAATATCATTCATATGCTTTTATTTGTTTGGGGTGAAGATCATTTTATTCTGTTTAGTGTCCATATGAATTTACATGTGCTTTCCGCATGGTGAGAATAGTATGCTATGAGTTATCTTTAACGGGAAATATTTACTATGCTGTTAAGAATACACCACATACGTTATCTAAAGTAGACACTAATTTTTGACATTTGTATTGAAAAAAATTGCCCAATCTCGGGATCCCGGGATATCCCGGGATTGAGGATCGATGAATCGGGATCGGGATTGCAAAAATGTCCCAGGATTATCAGCCCTATTCGCTGCCCGCCGATCAGTGATGCACCCGCGTCCCTAAATCTTCTACAGCAAACAGGCACAGGCCAATGTCAATAAGCCACCATTAAGCTATAAAGTATATAGCAGAATTGAAGTTTCATGCAGTCTGTCAAACATGTTGCATATAAGTATTACTCAATGACAATGGTAGGAGCCGCAGAATATTTCTGACGCAGACAACCTAAAGTTTACTCACCCTCACAACCGTCACATCTCCGTCACAACCGTCAACCGTACGCCTGAACCGTCTCGACCCAACAGAGGTCGCGACCACCGCGCCCCAGCTCAGGACGCCTCAGCTCGTTCATTTAGAGGAGACAAAGCCAAACGGAGGTGCAAAGACTAAATACGAATTATGCTTCAATAATACAAGCAAATATACACACCTGCCCATTAGATGCTTGTTCACCGATTTCCAATTTACCATATACATGAAACATAAACGCCCCTAGGTCATGTCTGACGCCCATTCCGACGCAAAGCTCGAACCTCGGCACGTAGAGGTGCCAACTGAAGCTAGTCCAACTGCAACAAAACAACTAAGGGCCTTTACACTCCTGTCCTTCCGAGTGCGATGAAAAATAATGCAAACCCATTTGAAACGGATTTTACCAGTCCCAAGCTCAGATCAAGCCTACTGGTTGGATTTTCACCTTTTCTGACTAATAGTAACATCCGCAGTTTTGTCGGCATTTTCCCCTCACACTCACATGCTCCCCTTCCACTTCCAGCTAATCTGCAGCCCCCTGGCCGTCTCCCGCCGTCAGCCCAATCAGCTATCCTTTCAACGCGTATCTTTGCAAGCTCCTGCTTCTGTCACATGACAGCAGCGGGACTCGGCATCTGTCAGGGTGACAGCACTTCTGCCAGTCACTGGCGATCCGGTGGTGGCTACTGACGGCTGGTCGGACCAATTGAATTCGGCGGGATTTATCGAGCTCTGACGCCTCGCCAGCGGCACCATGCCGGCCTCTATATTAGGGGCTTCGTGCCGCGAAACCAGATGCCTCGCTTCCAACAGAGAGAGAGAGAGAGAGAGGAGAGAGAGAGAGAGGAGAGAGAGAGGAGAGAGAGGGAGAGAGAGAGAGAGAGAGAGAGAGAGGGGGAGAGAGAGAGGGAGAGAGAGGGGAGAGAAGAGAGAGAGAGAGGGGAGAGGAATATTTATGTTTTGAACCAGATATGCTGGATCATTTAGCATACCCCTGTGGGGCGCTGCTTGAACATCCACATGAGAGCTTTACCGAGGTGTGCAGCGCCGCCGTAATCAGTATATTTCTTTTACATTATCATCGCAAATTTTCAACAACAAAAAAACTATGACCTGGGGCATCTTAGTTCAGGTCACTAGAACAGCAGTGTGAATCGTTTTAACGTATTTATAAGGGATTTATATCACATTATAAGGCCACCAAGTACCGCTTGTGGCAGCCGACTTTTTATATTGATGATCTTCGATATTTAGATCAGGGGGTGGTCACGGGGCAGCTAATCACACGCCCCCACACTGAATGCTGATGCCTACATTGGCTCCGGGACAAATTATACCAGAAAGCTCTGGGAGCTCAAAAGCTTTCCGGGCCGCAACTAAATATTGATGCATGATTTTTTCAGCACAAAATTAGCTTTTAAAGTAATTGACTATTCACTAGGAGTCGGTGCGGTGCTTCCTGTAGACTTCATATCTAGAAGGTTATAAAACAGGGATGTGTCTAAAATAAAAATCCTTGCAAAATAAAGCAAGACACACGACCGCATTTTACAAGCTCAAATAAAAGCTACACCAAAATGAGGCAGACGGCCAACAGGAAAATAACGATAGCAGGTGGTGATTTCAGGACAATCGGGAGGGACAGAGGCAGCGAGCCCACCCTACGTCACAGAATTCACAAAGAAGCCGACTCGCCAAGACATTTGCATGTGACTTTCAAGAAAGGAAGACTCAGTACGCTGGGGCACACGGCAGTGACAGAGGCAGCGCCTCCTGAATGCAGATAGAGCTCAGCATCAACAAATTCCTCTGTTTGCAACACAAACAGCCTGCTTATTTTGAGCACCCGACAAGTTCCATTGTATATACGGCGGGTGGCGCCAATACTGATGCTGACTCCAGACAACAAAGAGAAGAGTCTGGGAAAATAACTCACTAACGCTGTACTCAAAACATCACCAACATTCTTCTCGCTAGTATTCGTGGCCAAAGACAGAATAAAAGGACACTGTTATTTGAGTTTTCAGTGAAACAAGGCAGTTTTGACACGCACAGTGGAGAGGGGTCTGACGTCAACGTGCAGTAGAGAGGGGTCCTTAATGTGCCCCCCACCGAGATCTCAGAAAACTAACAGGGTTAGAAAAACGCCTATTGGCGCTGTTTGGGGCGATAGTGATCTACGTTATGGCAAAATTAATTGGCCTATGGAGGTCGAATAACCTTCAAGGCCAAAATTCCAAGGTCAAACGAAGTCGGAAAAGTCGAATCTGGGCCGTGTTAGAAACCTGTCGGGAAATGCCGTGGTTAGGCGGAAAAAACCGGCAACACACCAAAAAAGGACTAAGGTCATAGAGGGAGGGTCCCAAAGTGATAATTTTAGGTCAATGCCATTCAAGGTCAATGACCTATGCCGTAACTATATGGCATATTCCCAATAATGCACCATATAACTGGCACTATAGCAGACTTTAGGGTAAATGAGGATTTGACCTTAAAAAAGACCTTCGACCATGACCTGTGACCTTGACATTGACATTGAGTAGACCTAACCATAAAGTCATGGCATAACATCCGTCATATTGCATTATTTCATCTGACCGGAGTACTGGGGTCAATTATCCTTGACCTTGATCAAAATTTAGGTTGACCTTGACATATAAGCTGATTATATAACGTTATTACGTCACCACTCGGCCTACAGTGCAGGCGAACTGGTGCGACCAAGCCATGGCGACGGTCTCAAAATATAGGTCTGACTTTGGAGACCTATAAGTAAAAAACATAATTGACCGATTTCCGAAATTCCTGCACAAAATGACGCGCTCACGAATGCTCTCAAATATGGCGAAGTGCCGTTTTCCAGTAGAGAACGGTTCTCAAGCCACCTTTGAAAAGTACGTGGGGACACTTTAGAACCCCCTTCCACGATGCGTGTTAAAAAAACTCAAAGTGAATGGGTTCGCTTTGAGAATTTTCATATTTTTCCCCTGAAATATGCTGACATTTATATAAAATCCATCACTGAGCTTCAAGAGAAATTATTTTTGCTGTGTTTTGCAGTAATGTATCATAACCCAGCGAAAGAATCTTTAGAAGATGTTCGGTGCAAATAATTCTAAAGGCTGAACCACGGGTTTCCCACACACTATTTCTGCCAACATGATTCGCGCACCTGCATAGCATGAAACACTAATTCTCATGGTCGATAGAAATTGCGGCCGATAGCGCGCCATCAATACAATTTCAGATATGAATCATCTGCTGCTACTATTCTGTCGACTTCACATACTCACTGCATACAGAAAAATTAAAACTGCTTTTCTGAAGAGTGCACGGACATCCTAATGAGTGCATGCGGTTACTGTTTAAGAATTTTGGTTATCGGGGGAGAAAATTGGCCCCTAGTCCCTCTTTTCTACGCCATAAACAGACACATCAATCTTTGGGGACGTGTTAAATGTTAAAATTTTGGAACATTTTTTGTTAAATACCACAAAATAAACTAGCTACCGTCGTGTTTTTTTCAGCCATTAGGCAGCAGAGTGCAAATATTTATTTTTAGTCAACACACGTGTATTTATACACACACGCACATATCATAAAACCTGTTAAAAAAGCGAGAGATATGACAACCATATCGCCGGGTTCCCCAGTAGACGCTCTCGCCAACCATCGATTAACTAAAAAAACGCTGTTTGACATCACGACACCGGGTCAGCCGAGGAAGTCGATCACCTACGGGCCACTGTACGGATAACACGGTCAATCATCGACATTCCCGCTGCTGATCCATACATTGCACCCAACCCGTCTATCAAGAACTCAATTTTAGGTCGGTGGTACCTTAGAAAATGTGAGATCAAAACGCCGAAATATCTCACTGCGATAATAATAGAACCAGGCATGGAGCGGCGGCTCGGAAAAATGTCAGGATCTCTACCCCAAGCCCAACCCACATCACATTCTGCCAAGTGCGAACCACAGGCGCGGTAGATGTCGCCACTAAGCGGCCGTCTCTGGGGCGCCGCCAATTCTGTCCAAAGGCAGATTTAGGCCACTAGTTGGGGGATGGGGAAACAGGATAAAAAAACTGTGACTAACAGTTGTTTGAATCGGTAAAGAAATTGCATTTTTTGGGCATAATTTTTTTCCTCCTGGATCCGCGAAGTGGTACCAATTTTTCTGTAAGTATATTGTTCTTACAATTTCAAAGCTTCAATTTGAATAATTACTTCCTAGAACTAGAACTAAAATGAGCTAGAAAAATTAAAATTGTGAAATTACTCCCAACCCTAGATATGAATAACCGAAACAAATTTCACCCATCCTGGCCAGATTTCAAAGTGTAGTCATTTCAGGTCATAGAAACAAGAGCTTGCGCGATATTTTAGTCGTTTATCTTGATCTAGAGAGAGCGACTAGGCATGGAATGGGTCTTTCTTAGTTTCCAGCCTTCAATACACTTGGCCTGATGACGCTTGGCCTTTTGAACATGTTTTCTCATGTGTCAGTGACCTCCGTTTACCTCTAGTGACCTCAAGTGACCCTAGCAGCCTATGTCAATGTGCCCGACCAAACGAAGAAAAAAATGACATGCTTTTGGTCTTAATGCGTTGAACAAGATGCTCAGCACTTACTTCGTGATTTTCCAAGTTAGGCGATTTCAAGGCGACCCTAGGGAGGTTCAATTCCGCAAACTCACTGAAGCTTGCGATGGTCATTCACCAAGCTGTTATACGTTTGGCAGTTTGTTGTCCAAAGTTCACCCAAGATCAGCAGCCGTATGAGAGGTGAAACCTCTCAGTTCAGGTCATATATGTGACCCTTAAAACAATTATGTCATTGAGAGTTCATGTCAGAACCAGCATGGTACAACTTACTGCATATTTATATATTATAAGTTTCCAAACCGCAAGAGGGTCAAATTTACAGCTCCCCTTCCCGCCGTAGGGCAGGAGCATACGAAATTCCCCCGATAGGACAATGATTGATACATTAATGCACACTGGTGAAAAACACATATTTGTCCTGTTTTCTGTAGACTGGAGAATTCAGCCAAAAGCACTGAAGACGATGCGGGCCGAAGAACGATAGAAGATGACCCGTATCTGCTGAACCCTCATCGTCCTCTCGAGACGAGCGGTGTAAGGTGCCAACTTTTGTCGCACAGCTGTATCGACGAATACACACACTCCGTGACGAAAACAAGAGACTTGGAGGGGAGCACTTCAATTTAAAATACCTGTGTTATTGAGGACTATAACGGGGAGCGTTTAAAAGCAGAACATCGCTACCGTCACTGGACTAAGCACGCAAAGGACCCCATATGACTCTCAACTGGTCGGGCTTCTCAAGTTCTTTTCTCAACACAGTGATATGCTTAGTTACCAAATCAATTTTGTATTGCATGAACAGAATATTGCATTAATTGCCATGACGAAAGCCTGAACTGCCTCTGGCTGCTCCTTTTTATTAGATTTAAAAAAATTGTCGTGAGCGAAAAATTGTCCAATTGCAAGAAAGCAATATGCGTAAAACGGAACAGTAAACGAAGCGTACGGAAATGAAACATAGCTAGATGGGTGAATACCAGGTCTAACAGTGATAGCTGGAGTCTAGTACCATGTTTCGCACAATATGAAGACTAAAATGCTCATGGGAGACATATTGAAGGGACTATATAGAGCTTTTGAGACCAGTTAGGGCAGGCAATAACGTCCCGCCTATTCAGTAACCCTTACATAGCTGTGACGAAATGGCAAGATGCCAGCAAAGCTCTGTTAGTCTATTGCTTACTCCATAAGCGGAACTATAGGGATAAGTGGGGCACCTTCCTAGTGGCAGACCAAGGCCTTTATTTCGATGGGGTAGGGGGAGGGGGCTTGACCCTCTCTCGCCAATGCTTCGGAAGAGCTTCTGGTTATGCAGCTACTACATAGGTATGTGAATTTTCGGGAGGGGGTTGGCTCGAGCCTCCTAGCCTCCCCTTTTATCATATCCACCACTGCACTTGCCCTCCCCCATCGGCCCTCGGCGCTCCCTGAGATGATCAGGTCTTTCACCTGATAAGTCGATGGCGCCCCTCTACGACTGTAGTATAACCTATGTGATTTTATATGGCCCCACTATAGCTTTTCACTTCTGGTTCTCGAACTTTTTAAGTCATTGTGCTGTTCCCTTAGACGGATCTCCTGGATAAAACATTGAATTGCTATCAAGGAAATGTCATTGAGCTTTCAGGTAGTTGTAAAGAAAACATCTAGTTGTGACCTTCAAGTTTATTCACACCTGATAGAATATATGATAGAATATTCCAATATTACTGTTGGTAGACAATCTTCCCACTGAGATTGTATGTCGATATTTTCTGTTACCCCTTAGACACATTGTCTCTGTACGTGCTTTTGTGGCGTCGGTCGGAAGAAACCTTGACCAATTCTGCCCAGATTCTGCAAGGTGTTCATTCACCTTTCAAACCAATTTATACCTGGCAGAATCTGTTAAAATAGCAGGCTACCGATGCTACAAAATACGTGTCAAGATTTTCTGTTGCCAACAGATTTACAGATACTGCCGGCTGTGAGTGGGCCTTATATTTTATTTTCTGTTTCAGAAAACTGAGATTAGTGGCATTGGCCCCACAGCTTACCAGTGGATAGTTGCTCCAATAGCTTTGATTGTTTTGATAGCAAGCGATACGGTGTAAGATCAGCACGGGTTGATCTCGCCTCGACACTAGTTTTGACTGGAAGTGGCTCCACTTTTGACAGGGAATGGTTCCGACATTATTGATGGAGGCCAATCAGCCAGCTTTAATGAAGCCAGTACATCACTGTCCAATCTTTGCCTCAATCCGTGTGGCGGTGATTTAGAGAACTATCCCCTTATAAATCTGGCTGTGATAGATAAGATAAGTTCTCAAAACGCTCACGTTTCACTGAATATAAGTTGTTTGACAGTATTTTTCTTTGTTCTAAATACAAAAAACAATGAGTTTCAGACATAGAGTCTGCCGACATAGCTCGCATTATTGCCTGGCATTGATGATTGCCCAATCACACGATTATCAACAACCATTGATGAACCCTAAGCTGGCATCGCTTTTTATCGGGCTGTTTCAGGCTAGGTTGCAGAACAGTGCCAAGTGTTCTCTTCTGTAAACAAAAACTCAGCGTAAAGTCATTATTTCGTTTGAAAAAAATACTCAGCGTAAAGTCACATAGACTAAACGTCTAAGTTCCGTCAGAGACGGAACGTCTAAAGGCCCGTTCACAGCTCTTCCGCAGAAATTGTCATCTGTTCATCGCGTCATCTTCAAATCCGCTAGTACTGGCGCGACTTTCGCACTTACTTGCTCGCTCACCGGTAGCATGAACCACTGTCGCCCTGCATGAAGCAAAACCTCGGCTGAGGGCGTGGCCATGGCCAAGCGACACCGGGCGAAGTGCGCCCAATGACCGCAACACTCATCACATTCTCCCTCCTCGCACTCGCAACAATAAAAATCAATGATGTATTCTCAAAATCCAACTCTGACATTGTTTTGTTTGTATCAGGCGTTTACATCAGGCGTTCAGAGCTGTGGAGGAGGCTCAATGCACAGAATGCAGCTCCACGGACCTAAGGGGGTGGCTGCTCCTTACCGCTGATCAGGGCTTGCAGTTGCCCCGCTCGAATATGCTGTCTCGATACAAATGCAGACCTTGTGTGAAGGGAGGACAAATACAGGAGAAAATCCAGCCGGAAAAATGTGCATGAAACTCCCGTAATTGATCCTAAATTTCTCCACAGAATATATGGTGCACGTATTTCACCTAACGATCATGCATAATATGGAGCTAATTTTTCTACTTTGGGACTGCCTGAGCAAAGAACAGAAAACAAACAGAAAATGGACAGATTTACTTGATCAAAAGCATCCCTCAAAAATGGCTGTTAGTACTGCTCTTCCTCAGCAGAATCGAAAAATATAGACCGTCGATGAACATATTTATTAGACAAGACATCCTCTGTGTGGAGTTACGATCCCCTGACATTCTCCATTCCCGGAGCACAAGCTCTTTGATGAGTTCCAATTAACGATAACGTGTGCAGTCAATTGTACAGAAAGGTACGAGCCCGACTAATTCGAAATTAGCGGACTTAAAGTAAACTTCTACATGTTTTTAGACGGGAGCTTAACGTCATCAGCATTTGCGAGGTCGATCGCAGCAGTGGGGAGGAATTGAAGGGGTAGACGCGGAGTTAGAGAAGCAAGCGCTGAGGACTGAAAACGGCGAGGTGAAAACCATCATCACTCAGAAGCTTTCTACAGCTCGATAGCAACGGATCGTTGAGTGCAGGAAATGTGGCCTTAACACTCGCATTAAGCCACCCCCTCTTGTTTTTCGGAGAGAGCCATAAAAACGGCGGCGCGTAGTGCCACGCTACTTGAATTATTTTATCTCATTATTTCTACAACATTTTTTCAAATCTTTAAGGTTAGGTCGTCTCAGGTCAGGTCACCAGTACAGGCCAAGTGACCTGACCTAAAAAAAGTTTAAGACAGCATAAGTTGGAACAGGGTAATCTTATCCGATTGAAACTCATATCACATAATGGCCACACTGAGTTCTCTAAAATATGTTCGGGTGTTTTGATATCGATGACCTAAGGTCAGGTACGAGCCATGACCTTTCCATTGAATAAAAAAAAGGTTTTGACTGAATAACTCAGTAACGGATAGGGATAGAGCATTTATTTTAGCTGCATTAGACTCAACTTGTCTTTGCAGTTCTAGGGATATGCATTTTATCTAATTTGACATTGACCTGACCTCAGGCCAGCTCGAATCCTTGATTTGACCTAGCAAGTTCATATTATATATAATTCGATTTGGCTTTCTGCGAGAATTCATATCGTTCAAATAGTTTTGCTCTATCTTTTCTTGTTCAGATGTAATTGCCGAAAAACGTAATTTACATGTTATCCCTATTGCGGCATGTTTTGACCTGTAGTGACCTTAAATGTGACCTGACAAAAAATGGTTGAAATCTTTTCGGTGGAGAAGTGGATGGGCTATCCAAGCCTTTTACTGTTTTTCGCTACCTAGCGCGGTTCTCGAGATCTTGGGGGGGCGGGTACCCGCCCCCCGTCAAGGCGAAGGTGGCTCAGACCCCCGTCAATGCACGTGTTAAGATAGCATACGTCGAAACAGGGTAAACTTATCCGATTGAAACTCATATCACATAATTTGCCCACTGAGTTCTCTAAAATATGTTCCGGTATTTTTTATATCGATGACCTAAGGTCAGGTACGAGCTATGACGTCTCCATTGGAAATACATGGGAAAATGGTTTCAACTTAATAACTTAGTAACGGATGGTGATAGAACGTTTGATTTAACTCCATTAGATACGCCTTGTCTTTGCGGTTCTAATGATGTGCATTTTACCTAATTTGACCTTGACATGACCTCAGATCGGGTCAAAGCCTTCATTTGACTTAGCAAGGTCATATTTTATATCATACGATTAGGCTTGCTGCGAGAATTCCAATGGTTCAAATCCTTTTGCTCTATCATTAGGGTAAGGGCTGGTAAGAGTACGCACGAGATAAGAGTACGCAGCAGCTGTTTTGGTTACTTAGCAACCACTGAGATGGTGGATAACCCGGTATGAAAAAGCAAGGTCAGTGCCTAGGCTGCACACCAAAATTCAACGTGCTCCTAATCTTTCCACGGGAGTACCGAGCAAAATAATTTTCTGGGCACCCTTGAAGTAATATTTCATAACTGGGTAAACTTGTAGACCATGCTTCTATTATCAAAACAAATTGTATTACGGTCTGTCATCAGGCAGAAAGCTAAGCTAAGAGTGTGCTCCAGGACCGAAGATCACGCTAAAACGCCTGCCAGCATGTTTATGAAGACTTTCGTCCCAGAGGAGCATGTCCGACAAGAGTACGCAGTATACCATTGGGCAAGAGTGCGCATGCTTAAGAGGTAGGAAAATTTAATTTTCACTCGGGACAGTGTCCGTAACTCATATTTGGAAAACCAAACGTTGCAACATAGTTCTTGTATATTCAGAACGATATAACATCATACAATCTCCTAGTATGGCGAAAAAAACTTCGCGACATGGCCTATGCACCTAAAGCACAGCGCGGCATCAGTGCGTACTCCAGCCTCCTCTCTTGCGTACTCTTGCCGACCCACTCCGGAAAGAGTGCGCACGTGACTTTTTATTTTTGATGGGCTCGTGGCGAGTTCCTTTCAGAGACATCAAGTTGAAACATGGACCATACATAGACAATTATTCTGGCTAAATAACCACATAAAAATTTTAGCAGTTAGACTTATAGGAGAAAAGCGAATGCCTTTAGAAAGTTAGATGCGTACTCTTGCACGGACTTCCCCTACTTGTCCAGATGTAATGTGCCGAAAACCTTAATTTACATGTTAGCCCTATGACGGCATGTTTTGACCTCTAGGGACCTTAAATGTGACCTGAAAAAATGGTTCAAATATTTTAGAAGGAGAACTGGATGGGCTACCCAACGCCGTCCACCGTTTTCGCTACCTAGCGTCGTTCTCTAGATCTTAGGGGGGGTGGGGGGCGGGTAACCCCCCACCCATCAAAGCAAAGGTGGCTCAGACCCCCGTCAATGCGTGTGTTAAAGACAATATGACAGATCTCAGCTCAACTCATGTGTGTTCATATGTATAAGTTTTTTTATCCCATCTGACTTTGTCCGTAGACGGGGTTTCCCGTGGACACTTGAATAAATAAATGAAATAATTGAAATGAAATTAAATATGGCTCTGGTTCGTCGCAACCAGATCGCCTGAGGATTTCTCATTGAGTCTTTGCATAATCAAGAACCCACGGGTAAAAATTTACAGACAGATAGGACTAAAATTTCCTATCTCCCCCTGATATAGGCTCATTGTTTTATATCCTTACATAGCCACATCCAGGATTTTCGATCAGAAGGGGCGCACATTAGCGACAACCACCCAGACCAAGGTTACGCCTTTTTTGGCCCCCAAAACCAGGTGAACGCCAAAATCAGGTGAAAGCCTAATTCTATCACAGGGTCACCGATACTCAAATCCTGCTTGGGGTGGGGCAGGGAAGTGCGGTGGGGAACCGAGATTTCAAGGCGGTACCATCGATTTTTTAGGAGGCGCCGTGACCATTTAAGGAAGTGCAAAGGCTCTATCAGGGGAGGGAGGAAGTAACCCCACCTTAACCTTCACCCTGGATCCGCCTATGCATAGTCCGGAGAAAATCGTATTCAGCTCCTGACAGCAGTTCCAAGTCTTAATGATCAGACGCTACCACCAGCCAGTTTAAAATTTTCCGACCACACATGAAGCCGCAAGCTCCCCAGCTTTATAATTTTCCGTTTGCGGTAGGGAGTGAAGTGAGATTTCCACCCCTGGTCAAGAACAGTGATTTTTAGGGATTTCGGCGCTCAAACTTGAAACAATATCAATAAACACCACACCTATTGAGGGGTATTGTATACTGCGAAGTGTGTTTGGGCTTCTAAAAGAATTGTAGAACTTGATACACGAATAAAAATTCCTTGAACCGAAACAAAACATCCCAATTTAACCTTTGCACGTACTCGGGTTTTCGCCACTTTCGCCCGTACAGGGGGGTTGTTGAGACCCTCCCCCTCGCGATTGGCCCCTAATTGACGTAGAGATCCGCGGTAAAAACCAGCGTGTCGGTCGTCACAAGTACTCGCAATTAATACCAATTTATGACCTTGGGTCATGAGGTCACCTTCTAGGTCAAGTCAATGACATGATTTTTGCCCTGTTGTGACCCATTTTGCCGTTTTGGCTGCTATTGACCGGAATTTTGGTAACAAATCACATTTGTATGGGCATTAAGTTGAGTAACTGCCATTCACGCGTCAATTCATATACTATACACCTGTGTGACCCATCTGGGTAATGCAAGAGGTGAGGTCAAATGTCAAAAGCCACTGAGCGGTAAAACTCGAAATTGCCCAATATGTCTAATTTTCAGTTTCAGAGGGGTAATTTTGGACACCGGATTCAAATTTAGCACTCTAAAAAACGTTAAAGGCTTTTATCATCAAAATATCAGGTCATCAGGCCAACTTCCAGGTCAGGTCAGTGGCCTGATTGACCTCAATGAGTAGGTAAAAAGGTCAAGTCCATATTGAAAGCAAGTCAACTAGCTCAGTGTCCAAATAATTTAAATAGACCATTCATAAGCCACTCTGCATCATTTACACAAATGTAGTGCTTGTCTAAGCATATGCCACTGCTTACACCCCCCTCACGGTCAAATTAGGTCAAAGGTCGAAAAAGGTCAGGTCCGTATCGGAGGAAAAACGTCTTGTTCAGCGTCATTCTCATGCTGCAAATTGACTATTCATAAGAAGTTTTGCATCATTTACACCAAGTGCCTGCTTCATCATCTGTTATTGCTCACACCCCCTTCAAGGCCAAATAAGGTCAAATTTCGAAAAGAAGTGTCAAGTCCATAGAATATGCAAACCAAACTAGTTTAGTGTCCATATCATTCAGATTGACTATTCATAAGCCATTCTGCATCATTTGCGCCCAGTAAGTGCTTGCTTCTTCATCTGTTATTTTTAACACTCCTTTCAAGGTAAAAAAGGTCACAGGTAGAAAAGGTCAAGTCCGTATCGGACGCAAGTCAACTAGTTCGGTGTTCTTCTCATTTAGAAATATCGAATCGAAACACGCATCTGTAGTCGTTATTCGACGCAGGGTTATCGCTGAGGTCACGCAAGGTCAAATCTAGGTCATTGAAGGTCAAGAAAGGTCATGAAACCTCGAAGGCTGGAAGAGAATATTCTGGGCCAGCTCATGAACAAATGCTGCAAAAGAACGATGAGAGTCTGGAGCATTCACGTGAAAACGGGTACAGGCGCCCTATTGACCTCAACATGCTTCTACTCTTGAGGTCATAGCTCCGTGACCTTAAAAGGTAAGATCAACATTTGTTTGCAAAACATGCACAAAGAATGTCCCAGAGGCTATACAAACTTTCAAGTCTCGAACTTAAAAAGCCCGTTTTCAATTCTTGAAAAACCTTAGGGGGTTTGCAGACATCTAAGATAAAATATTTTATCTTTGATAATATATCTAAGATATCTTAACATGAGTTGGCGCTTCAATGGAAGTGACCGGGCACCTTCATATAACTCCTCACCCCTGCCATTGGCTTTACTTTTTATACGCGTAATTAGCTCACTCTCTTCAGACCTTTCGGTTCGTGTGAAATTTTAGCTTGAGCTCTTCCTGCTCTTCGGACCTATCTTCCGAGTAGATCTGGGATTAAATTAAACTAAAATATTAAACAAACTAAAACAATTAAAGGGAATGTGGCACCTTTATAACGTGATTTTAACTGAGATAGCCAAGCTGTTAAGCATACCGGAAAACCCGGTACTCAATATATCATTTGTCTTGAAACTTAAAATTTCCGTGGAGAAGTGCTAGAAACCTACCTGAAATGTACCCCAAATCTACCGCAGCCAGGCGGCCACAGTTATCAGTTGTTGATGTGACGATAGCGCTGACGTCACGGTGAGTTTCAAATAGTTTTCAGATAAATCATGAACGTTTTCATGATTTTACGCTAAAAATATTCCTAATTACATTAAATTCTTGGGTTCGAACAAGGTGCCACACTTACCTTTAACCCTATTTCCACCAGGGGGCGGATTCTGCCCACCCATCAGGTTTTTCCATAGTATCTCCGGAAACGGTTTGAGATAGGCCCTTGAAATTTAGTCACTTTTCCTAGAATAGTGCGTATTCCCTGCAAATTTTGAAAATGTATAGTATAATCTAGAGGCGGAGCTATGGATCGCTAATTTGGGGGTTTTTATTCAGAAGCCGAGCATTGTCGCCTGCGTTGCGTTTGTCCTACAATAAAGCTGTCTGTTACGAATTAGCGGCAGTTGTAATGTTCGAATACTTTTACTGAGATTTAGGATGACAGTGGATGTATATTTTTATAGAATTCTGGCCATAGGCGGTTCCAGAAGCTCAAAATGGGGGTTTACAATGTTATCCATCCGAACTCTTCCAAAGTAAATAGATTGCGGACAAAATGTTCGGGAAGGGTAAACATAACCATGCATTGATCCCATATATATTTGATGGTAAAAAGCCATAGGCGTGCTCAGGTACCGTAATTAGGGGAGTTCACACGCACTTCAGTTCCTTTTAGTGTCGTGTGTGCATTGAATGGAGCAAAGTATTGTAACTATGCATTTAGTTCTAACACCAAATGAGATTTAGGATGACCGCTTATGTGTATTTCGATATATTTTTGGCCACAGGCGGTTCCAGGAGCTCCAAATGGGGTTGTTCAATGTTATCCATTCGAACTCTTCCAAAGTGAATAAACTACCCATAGAATGAACGGGCGGGGTAAAATAAGGATGTTTTGATCCGATCCGTGTACTATATGATAATAAGGTATCATAGGCGTGCTCAGGTATCGTAATTAGGGGTTGACTAACTTTCAGGCGTATTTTAGTGTTGTGTTTGCATTGAATGTGGCAAAGCATCTTAGATATGCATTTAGTTCTAACATCAAATGGACACAATTCATCCATAGGGGGATCCAAGAGTGTTCCCCGGGTCAAGCAGGGGTGGATAAAGGCGGGGTAATTTGAAAAGTAGCCATACCTGAAAGGCGGGGTAATTTTTCTCTTACCCCATTATTTTTCCTCCCTGAATCCGCCTCTGACATATTTTTGGAATTTGAGAACTTTGCTTGACATCAGAGATATCGCACTGTACCTGGCGTTTGCATTTTTGCACAAAAAAGACATGACAAAAATTCCGATAATTCACCCAACTTCTGGCCATAGAACCACCCTTGAAGTTTGAGTTTCGCCTAAATGAAAGATATGACCATTTCCAAGCAGTTTTCTGTCAATCCATACTAGTTTCGTTAAAATCAAGCCTAAGAGACAAAGTTACGGGTAATCTAAGAGAAGGCAGATGTTTTGTATATGTTTTGGACCCCATACCCTCAATTTTCAAAATTTTGAAATTATCATTTTTAATGGAGTTTTAAGCGCGAGAGAAATCGATTGCAGTTTGAATTTTTAAAATCGGCTGGGTAGATTTCGATATCTTAGGGAGCAGAATCTGCCTCCCCCCCCTGTTGGAAATAGGGGTAGCCGGAAGCCTGTTGGAAATAGGGTTAAGCAAACCACATCTGAAAGTCCCGCTCACCGACTGTTTGGTCCCGCTGGATTGTAGGCTGTCCCGCAGTGCTCCAATATACTGCGGGCTAAAATAACTCGCACACTAAGCGGTGTCCAAAACCATGCCCCTGCGCACGACTCAGTGAGCAGTTCAGTTCCTACATCTCGTTTCGTTTTTTTTGCTTTTTAGTGGTTACACGGATGGATTAGGGTTGAGGTATCGGCGGGAAGCATACTTAAGCTCCTCGCTGCTAGCCCGAGTTCAAATCCCGTGCGGGTATTCAGCATAAGTGTTTCTTTTCCCATAATGCACTCCAAACAGGATGACAGTTCACGACTTCATATGATCTCGACAGTGGGTGCGTCGTAAAGTCCCAAAGCACACGAAATGGTTGGTTTCCATCGTTGTTACGAACTCAACGCTTCAATGGCGTACCTTCGCAGCTCTAGGCACATTTTCCGAAAGCTTTGAAGCATGCCGGTGCATGTAATGGGATTCAGGTATCTAAGAGTGTCTCTTCATTTGTTTTACAACGTTATTAGGCCCACAAAGGACGCACTCCTGTTTCTGTTTTGTTTTGCATAACATAACATAACATAACATGTTTTGCATATACTTGCATAACCTACAATATGATATGTTGTGCCTTGCTTCAGCCAGGAGGAACGTAATGGTGACATAATATTTCATTTGACGTTTTTGCCTAATCTCTTTGAATCCAAATTGAAAATTGGACGAAATAAAATATAGTCGTAAACCAACCAGCCTTATTGCTATTGTGAGATAACCTGAGTTTGATTTTGTACCCATTACCACGTGCACTGGAGAGGGTCTGGGAGGCCCCCAACCTATTTTCCAAGGTGGCTGGAGAATCACACGTAGCAAAAAACGATACCTCGCCACATTTGAGAAAATTCAATGGCGCGTCGATTGGTGACAGAATTGTGCAAATCGGTTGAAATTTTTTGTTACTTACAGGCTCTCAAAGTCGGACTTGCATTTTGAGGTCGCCACAATCGTGCGGTCGGACCGGTTTGCTTGCATTGGAGACCGAGTGGTGACGTCATAATGCCATATAACCGGGAGTATATGTCAAGGTCACCTCACCCGAAGGTCAAGGTCATAACAGCACTTTCAAGGTCACTTACCCCAGTGCTTCCAGTCAAATGGTCAAAGTTTATTTTCCCTTTTATTTTTGGACCCTATGAAAATACAAACATCACTACTGGCCAGAGAGAAAGATAAACAATGAGTCTTCAATCCCACGCGAAGTAGAAACTGCGTCTTCTGAAACATAAATCCATGAGTTAGATATCATTGCTACCGTATATACAGGAACCTGCCTTTTGGCTTTCCTTTTTCTTCAATTTGGCCGAAATCGGAAATCTTTCACTATCCAAAATGGGTTCAAAACGACATTTTCTCGTTTCATCTTCGCCACATGTGTGGTTTTCCCCCATTCTGCCAGGCCCGCCATGATCTGCCGACCAACAGCGTTCCAGCCGGCACCGGCGTATCCCCCAGACTAGCCTCTCACCCTGACGCTGCAGACCGCTTTGGCAACTTCAACCCCGGTCCGACCGGCCCTGTTTGAGATGCATCCACGGCGCGGGGCTCCCGCCGGCGTACCGAGCGGCGGCGTGGGTAGGGTCCGGATCGATGCGAGCCCTCCTCTGTCGTCGTCGTCGCTGCCGACGCACCAGTGGGAGCGTGGCGCTCGTGCCGACGTGGGCGCGCGTGCGGCCGGCGAGGCACCAGCCGGCTGGCGTGAGATGCTCTTCGGCGGTGGCTGGTCTGTCTTCGTGCCGGTGTCCTGTATCTAACGACAGGACGAGACGAGCGCCGGCGGAGGACGACTTACTGAGAGGCCAACGGCTGTTTTACATTGAATAAATAACTCTGTGGGAAAACTGATAAGTGCTACGGAGTCTGCGAAGTACGGACTGTTGACTTTGGATAATCGACCAGAAGTAAGGACTGAAGAGGCTAAGACACTCCAGGTAAACTGATTAAAATAGCTCGGGAGGATTATTCCGTACTGCCAACCGGTGTAAGCAGATATACGAATTGTGTGTTGTGCATGGTTTTTTGAGTGTGGTGTGATATAGCTGAACCTGAATTAGAAATATGTTGACAGTGTAAGGATCAATGTGTCAAGCACCTCGGTCAGTCAGTTCTCTCCATTTTTTAATTATTAAATACTATTATGGAACGAAATAAGAAAATGTATCATCGCCACACTGTTCCAATAGCTTATTCTCCTTATTCCCTCCATGTTGTATTCCCTCCGCGTTTACGTTGACCAGCCTCACTTAAGCCATAACATATGAGGCAAGGGAAGACTAGAATTAGGAGCAATTACCTTCTCAAGTCTTAACACGCGTATTGACGGGGGTCCGATCCACCTTCGCTTTGACGAAGGGTGGCGGGTACCCGCCCCCCCTCCTAAGATCTCGAGAACCACGGTAGGTAGCTAAAAACGGTAAACGGTGTTGGGCTGCCCATCCACTTCTCCATTGAAAATATTTGAGCCATTTTTTTGTCAGGTGACATTCAAGGTCATGAGAGGTCAAAACATGCCGTAATAGGGATAACATGTAAATTAAGTTTTTCGACCATAACAAGATAGAGCAAAACGACTTGAACTATATGAGTCCTCGCTGCAAGCTGAATCAAATGATATATAATTTGACCTTGCTAGGTCAAATCAAGGATTTGACCTGACCTAAGGTCAGTCCAGGGTCAAATTATATAAAATGCATATCATTAGAGCCGCAAAGCCAAGGAGAGTCTAATGAAGCTAAAATAAACGCTCTATCACTATCAATTACTGAGTTATACAGTAAAAAACATTTTCCCATGTATTTCCAATGGAGAGGTCATGCCTCGTACCTGACCTTAGGTCATCGATATCAAAAATACCGGAAAATATTTTAGAGAACTCGGTGGGTCCATTATGTGATATAAGTTTCAATCGGATAAGTTCACCCTGCTCCGACTTATCCTATCTTAAACTTTTTTAGGTCAGGTCACTTGACCTGTACTGGTGACCTGACCTGAGATGACCTAACCTTAAAACTTTCAAAGAAGTTATAAAAATGATGAAGAAAAAGGTATGCCAAGTACGGCGGCGCGTACGCGCCGCCGTTTTACTGTTCTCTTCGAAAAACCCGAGGGGGCGGGTACCCGGCCCCCGTCAATGTGCGTGTTAAATCAGTTTTGAGATATCTGCGCATTACCCCATGAAAGCCCCTACGGCTTTTGGTTGATAATCCATTAACCGTGCTGGTCATGAGCCATAATCTCAAAAGATTATTCATTTCAGACTAACATAGCGCCAGTGATAAATGTTGCGAGGCGTTATTTTTCTCATGACCAAACAGTCAACCAGTTTCTTCACTAATGGTCGAGGAAAAGCTAAGGCAACATAACTGGAAGACTGTTGGTTTTCGAATGTCCTGGCAGAGACTGACTAGTTGTCGAGACCACTCGAGCATGATTTAGCGGTTAATAAGTGTCAATTGATGATACTGTCTTCCATTCCCGACCAGATACCAGGATATATTTGTGGTAAATTCACTACACTTATTTGTTGTATTGCATAAATACTTAAAAGAGCTAGAACAAATGTATGCGCTGCTTTTGGAAGATAGGCATCAAACTCCAAGACACATGCAAATAGATTGTTGGTACTGCAGCCTGCATTTAACCACCCTGCTCTTACCGGACATGAGATTCGTCTTAGCTCCCCATATCGATCAATGTAGGAGGAAAAACACGCATTTTGCCGCTTCGAGTTCCTTGTGTACGTGGATTTTTATAAGCTTCTAGTTTGAAAAAGGACGTTATAAGATTGTTAGCTACTTTGAATTTTGTAGTCTGCGTGAACATCATCCAGCCATTTCTTTGGAAATTAAATCAATTTACCACCCACGAGGGATTAACTGCCTTACCTTGGGTCGTTAAACCCATTGGCATGATATATTTTGCTTTGTGCCAAGCCAAATAAAGTAGCAAACCATTCAATCACAAGTCTTCTAGACCAATTTATATGAACCTGTCTAACGCAATTTTTTTTAAATCCCTAGAAGGGTTCAAGCAATTCCAATGTAGGCTTTGAGTTTTTCTGCTTCACTTATTTAAGTCACATTCCAGCAGGGCACATCACAGTTTGTGCACACGCCTTTCGCGCCAACCACCCCTCCCACCCCATGGATTCCTTCCGAGACAAAACTATCTAAACAAATATTAGCCCAATTTTCTGTCTTTCAGTGTGGCGATGTGCGCCCTGCTTTTATTTCAAAGGATTTCAAAAAATGAATTGAAATTTTAAATCAATGAAAGGTTGGCATCCTAAATGAATTTTTTTCTTTCATTCTGCCTGCAGCACATTTAGGTTTTGAATTGCTTTTGCATGAATTTGGTGACTCTAGTGGTATATATTTTTCCAGGGGTCTAAAAAGTGAGCTTGTGGTCGCCGACTAAAATCAAGCTTCTTAGATGGTCGCCGAACCTAATACTACATGTATTACAAAATCGGTCTTAAACGTGGTATAAATATGGCTATAGGGAAGCACTGGCAGTCAAGGGGAAGGTTCCGATGAAATATAGATATAACAAACCTAAAAATATAGATCGGGTTTCTCGATATCGATGACCTAAGCCAGAATCAAGTCATTACCTAAGTGATTTCAGAGATTATAATTCAGTATTAAAGTCAAAGTTATGATCTAAAAGCAACAAAATTATACATGCTGGCCCTTAACCCTAGCCCCGGTGACCAGCCTGAATCACCTATGACCCCCGCCCCTGGTGGAGGGGTTAAAATGACACCCTCGATCTCGGAAACAAAGAAAGATAGAAGCAGAAAAAGCGATCGAAAGGTCGTCGGAAATGCAGTCGGCGTTACTCCCGGAAATTTTGCGGAAGGTCAATACTGTGGTCACCAGAGGGAATAATTCATATACGTCAAAATGTATCAAATGCAGTGCTCTATAAAACCTTGGTTATCTCCGTACGCAAAATAGCCGGAACGACTTTCTCAACGCTATTCGACAGAGCCGGACCAGCTCTTTCACTAAGGCAACATCCATTTCATATCGGTTCATAGGCTAGGGCGCAACAGGACACGAATATTGGGGATGTTATCACGTAGCTTCAAGTTATGATAGGAAGAACGCTCGCATTGGGCGTGATATGTCGGACCTAAAAGCCAATGTTGGATAGTGATCAGTCATTTATGCACTACGCAGTCATGAATACGTATCGATAGTGCCCACTAATCTTAGGCTAAGTCTGTTTGGAGGTCAATCGAGGTCAAATATGATACACTGCCCGTACACAAGGGCAATTAAATGGGCGCCGAAAGCGGTGGGACAGGGTACCTACGCATCCTCCTGTTGGCCAACCAGGGAGGTCTCCCCAAAATTTTCGGTTCATCGTCATTAATGCTGTCAGGTACCAAATATGCTTACAATTCCCCTGCCCCGGTCAGCACCAGCCCGGGTCCGTTCCCCTGTAAAAATTCCGTGGGAGCGCCCCTGGGCATTAACATTTTCGCCCATCACTTCTATACCAAGCAAGATACAATCATGATTGATGCACCATTGTTGTTCTCTCATCAATAATGGTTTTATTTTGTGTCCATCCTTGTAAAAATTGTTAGGCCTTATCTTAGAGACAAAAAGGGTTTGCAGCACCTTAAAAAGAGCCTCGAAACAGTTCCGATGTTTCATTTAACTAGAAAAATGTTTTCATGTACATACATGCGTCGAGAAATACTTGTGATTCTTCACCTTGAGGCGCCAGAAATCAGATAAATTCCTGTAACATTTCAAATAAATAATTCAAACATTATTCATTGGCAACATTTCCTCAGAAGTGCAGTGGAAAATATCAACCATTGCTAAGATGTGGCCCAATTTTCGCTCCATTGTTGAACATGGTTCTACTCAAAGCAATAGCAATGCTGTCTCTTGGGAATAACCTTGTTTTCTTTCCATGACATCATTCCCATGATAACTATTTCCAAAGCTCTTAATTTATGCATTTTAGCATTAATAATCAGGACTGAAAAAGTTTCCAGAATAGTTGCTGATGACCTATTTAGACCAGGATTGGGTACTGAGAAGAACAGTTTGCATTTCAGCAACCTGTTCTTTTGTGGTGAACAATCTCTCTGTGATTTTTCTGCTGTACCTCTGTGGCAGTGCTTCCACATTTCATCCATACTAGAAAAACAAAACGATTCAACTCTCTTGTGACAAAGAATACAAGATATTATCAGAAACTTGGGTGCATATAATCAGTCAGTTAAAAACATACACACACACCCTGATCACCCAGTGTGCATCCATCTGTGCAAAAGACACAGCTTATTCTATGTTTGACAGACTTGGATTGGACCATTGTCCTTGCAGTGGAGTCTTCTGGCAAATTGGAAATGGTTTATCACATATTTGTGCTGTGCAGGAATGCACATTTATATCCTTTATGGGGTACCAATGCACAGAGATGGATCTAGGATTTTAGTAAGGGGCAGCCCTCTGAGATTGCATGCTGTCAACCAAAAGGGCACACTTCACCCAAAAGGGTGGCTATCATCATCAATCAGTGGGAGAAAACTGTGGTTGGTGTGACTTAAAAATGGTAACAGTGCCATAAATGGGAATGCTTGACCCATAGATGGGAGCACCCATTCTCAATTATGGGAATGCATGAGACCATTTTCCAGAACAATATTTTAGGCCATGAAACAAACTTTGTTCTTTCTACCTGGCTTATTTCTGCTCTTAAAATTTTACAGGAAATTTATCTTTGAAGCAGAAACAGGAAATCATACTTTATACCCTGCTTCAAATATTGAAGCTCGACATGTTTATTATGATCATTCACATGTCTTGGTGCATCTGTGTAAATAAAACACTAGTCATATACAAAATCAATTAATAGATACCTAGTAAAAACAATAAAAAGTTTTTAATATTTGATTTATATTGCCACTTGAGATAAATAATATATACAGACCAAGACATATGGCCATACAGAACATGATGTGAGCCAACCTAGCACAACAAAACCTGTTTTCAGCTTCTTTAACCCTATTTCCGGCAGGGGCTAATATTGCCCCCTTCAGGTTTTTCGAGAATATCTCCGAAACGGCTTGCGATAGAACTTGAAACTTCCTGACTTTTCCTAAAACTAGTACAGGCAGGTTTTCTGAAATTTTCAAGATTATATATTTACCAGGGGCGGAGCTATGGCTGGGTTTTGGGGAGGTTCTATCCACAAACCAAGTATTATCGTATGCGATGGGTTTTTTGTAAAAGGAAGCCGTCTCTGCTGATCCTGATACCAGTTATATGGTTTTATTATATCATTTTTATGTGAGATGATAGTGCATTCACAATTGTCACTATTTGTATTCATCAGGGGCGGTTACAGTAGTTCAAAATGGGGGAATGTTATCAAGAAGGACTAAACGTTAGTAAGTGAGAAGACTGCTTACAGCCGTGTCAGGGCGAATACAATTGGGTATATGAAAATTCAAAATAGTTATAACCCAATTCTAGATTACCAGAGGCGTGTCCAGTCACTACACATTTTCAAAATGTATATTCCCAGCCAGTATCACCGTCGCGACTCAATATCGTTGTATATTGAAAATGTGTTTCCAATCACCCCCACCCCCCACGACGAGTCCTTGATCCGCCTATGTCACCCCCTTTCCCAGAGCTGCCATGGGGGGTAAAATTATCAGAAATTAAATTTCAACTAGTCGAGGGACTAATATACTCATGCATACCATTCGCATATTGTTGGTATGTATTTTACCCCACTGTTTTACCTTACTGCATCCGCCCCTGATGAGTTTTTAACTTTTTTCTCATTTATTTATGTGTCAAAGATGCCAAGCAGTATACGACGGCTTCTAATCCGCGTAACAAAAACTTTTTAGGTTGTAGATATTTCCCCTCATAGTCCTGGTCCTGGAACTGCCATTGAATTTCGAATTTTTGCGTAACTCGAGTATATGAAAATTTTGGGTCAATTATTTGTAAATCTGAACTAGTTTTGTGAAAATCGTACAACAGAGACAAGGGTTATGGAAAATCTAAAAAATACACAAAAATTGTATATTTTGCACGACCTTCTCCTAAAAAATAAAAATTTTGAAATTTTCTTTTTTCAAAATAAAGTTTAGCAGCAGAGAAATCTATGGCACTTTGAATTTTCAAAATCGGCCGGTTAGATTACGAGATCTTAGGGGGGCCGATATTGCCCCCCTGCCGGAAATAGGGGTAGCCGGGAGCCTGACGGAAATAGGGTTAATGCCATTTTCACAACTTCTAAACTTCAAAGCTCCATCTGTAGCCCCATAATTTGTATTCTAGTGGTGGGGGCAGTAGCAAGGTATTTTCTGCCTCACGGACCTGGTTTAATCAGTTTTGGGTCCCCTTTTCCTCAGGCCGCCCTTAATACTTTCAAACTTAAGGGGTCCTGAAATCGAGTTCAGGGATCCCTTGGACCTGTCACTGCTGTGGCACCCCAAATGAAAGCTCAAGTTATTTTCTGTGCCTACTAAGAGCATCCTTAAAATTTTCCTATTTCTCATTTCAGGGACTTTAAAATTTATAAATAACAGGCCTACTTGGTCACCCAGTTATATGTCCAGCTATAAGGCCCAGTCTGCAAAGTACGGCAGCATGCCAGACGAGTCGCACCAGCCATCTAAAATTCTCGCACCACCAGCCTCCAAAAATTTGCACCAATCTGGCACATACCAGGAAAAAATGCACCCATTCCTACCCCTACAATGCAATGCTACCTCAATCATTAGTCAGTTAGATAGTTAAGGAATTTTTATAAGGCCCCCTCATGTGTCTTAATAGTCATTCAGCCATTATTTGTTTAGCTTAAGTGTCACTAACCTCGCAAGTTTGCACCAGGTTGATAAAATTTGCACCAGTCGGTCCTGTCTCCAAGGGCACTCACACCGACAAGATCTCGACGAAAATGCCGTAATTTGCACACTGGTATAAGGCAAGAACATGGTGGTATCAAAAACAGTATACTTATTATGGATAGTCTCATAATTAGACACCCCAAAAATCATTTAGGAAATCCACGCCCTTGGGAATGCGTGACTATGCAATAATGTTTACGATGATATTTTGCGTGATTGTGGCTGAAAAGGGTTTAAACATGCACCACTTGTATTCATTTTTTCCTTCTGAGACTTTTCGCGATAAAGCAAAACAAGGAAACATCATTGCAAGTAGACGCCAAAACCCACCTAGATTGCACGGACCATCTATGATAAACGCACATCATGATTTAGCCCCTTGGATTTAACAAATTGAACACCAGTCGTCAAAAACGGCGCCCACTGCTTCCAACAACAATACAAAAATATTAGCGGCAGCCCGCGCCGCTCGTTCTGAAGGCCGCAGACACCGAAAATGTACCAGGGCGACCACCGGCGACCAGGCGACCACGCAAGTCGGCGGTTTCGGCCGACTTGGTCGCCCATTGGTCGCCTATTGAAAAAATGAAAATCACCGACTTGGTACCGACTCGTGACAGATTCTAGTACATTCTAGTTTGAACTTAAAAATAGTACACAATAACGGTACAGGGATGGCATCATCTAAGGTACCAGGTGATTTCAGTCGTTTTTCATAAAATTGGAACCAAAAATTGTAATAAGAAGAAACGTAACTAGCATAGACTAGCAGCAACTAAGGGCGGTGATGATACCAGATGTAATCGGCCAAAGATGCCCCGTTGTAGCCAAGCTGTCTTTCAGAAACGCCAAACAAGCCGGGAAATGAAGGCTAACTTGGCTCTTTGTCGAAGTAGATTCTGCCCATTCTTGGCCAAAGGAACTGGCAGACTTCATCCAATAGATTTTGATGGGCACTGTATGTATTACGATGACGGGTGGAGACAGTGGAGAGGGTAAGCATATTTAGAAGCAGGAGCGGATGGTGGAAGCTAAAATCATAGGAAAACAGATGGAATCAGAGTTTGAGACGGTTGCTGGGTCGCCAACCAAAAGATGATAGGGTCCCCGACGGCGTAGGAAGATCGGCAAGTTTTTAGACCCCTGTATTTTTCTTGTGAGTAATTACTGCCCTCAAATGGCCTAGATGTACCCTTGGCCAATTTGATGGTAGGAGTCAAGATAATTACATCCGTATCGGGAAATTTATATTTACTGGTCTCGGCGTGATCAGTTGTATGTACAGTGTGTGGTTGATTGCATTTTATGTTAGTTTTATACCTACAAACGGTGTGCTCTTTCTCGTTGTGCCTTCTTCTCGTACAAACGTTGAGCTTCCCTACTGTGACTTTTCAAATGCCATTGTTTCTTTAAAAGCAACGTACCCACGTTTAATGTTTTGAATAATTCACATACTCAACTAAAATAGTCCGGGTGTCTGTTCCACATTCTTCAGCTTTCTGAGCCCATTAGTCTTGCTAGCAGTGACAGGAAATCCATATCGCTCATGCCATTTCGAATTTGCTTAAGCATGAGAGTGGATCTAGCAAGGCCCAACGCCGGCTTACCACACTGCCCGCATAGCATGCCCTGCACATTTACCCGCCTTTCACGGCGGCGAAGGTGCTTCATGCTGCACATTACCCTGTGTTGCAGAGTCTAAAGACTGGGCTTCCACGCCATTCAAGGAAGCGGGCGCTAGCAAATGAATGGCTCACATATATAACGCTGAAAGTCTGCTGAGCCACTGGCAAGATTAATACTGGCCCGGGCTATTAGCCGCCAGAGCTTCGTTGGCTGCTATGATGAGGTGAATGACACGTTTGACGAGCTTGGCAGGTCGACTCGGCGAGCCGGCATAAAAGCAGCACCGGAAAAGGAGTGCTAATTGTACCAAATAAAAGTCAGTAGAAACTGGGCGAAAATGCCGTTTTATGTTTTTCAAGTTATTGTGGGTTCAGCCTTTGGGATCAGAGCTTCACTAAAGCAATCAAGGGATTTTTCACAGAAGCTCCGATCCCACCATCAGAATGAGCAACTCTCGCAACGACGAGTTGCTTTAGAGGCCAAAGTTAACCCAACAAGGCACAGTGATGGCCGTCCCGCTCAGGTCACCCTCTCACCAGTCAGTTGACAGTCGACCTACTCTGGATAAATATCGGTCCCGGGGCGTTTCAGAGGAACCGATCTCAAGCTTTCATCGGTGCACTGCCACTGCACAGTTTTCTGAGCGGGCTGGAGCCCAAAGCTCTACCAATTGAGCTACCGGGGTGGCTCAGAGAATACAAATGATTGGTACATTTTATGCAACGAGCGGGCTTTTTATCATGGTTTTTTTCACTGGGCTGGCTGTTTTTACCACCCGCCATGCAGTATGTACCGGTTTTGACCAAGCTTCAAGAATAAGTATGACAATAAACAGTGGCAGGTCCAGGACAACATTTGGGGGGGCTAGGGGCTTGAGTCTCTCCCGCCCTTGCCTCTGAATAGCCTTCTGCTATGCATTAAATATGGGTACTCTGACATCTCGGGGGGGGGCTTGAGCCCCTCTAGCCCACTTGTAGCCGCCGCTGTCAATAACTATTTTTTTTACTAGGACTGGGGAGTCGATGGAGAGCATCACATCATACCGGGGGCCCACTTGCCAAAATTTGATCTCAGTCAAATAAACCGACATTCTTATATAGACTGGGAAAAAGAGCCAAATTGACAGTTTTGGTTCTGACGTTGAAAGTTTCGTCAGCATCGGTTGGTTGCTGCCCCACTTTTTGCGGGTGGCGACACTTGCATCAAATCGACTACTAGCAAAACAATTAAAAAAAAACTTTTAAGACAAATTTTCTGCTGCAAAAATCATCTCGTATTTGCAAAGTGACATCGCGGAATATTTTGTTGTCGGGGAGCTCTATGGCAAACACTTTGGTTGGAGTCAATGTCAGCATCAACGCTGCGTCGACTCTGACTGCGGGCTCCATTTTAGTCTTTTATCTCTCACAGAACATATTTAAGCTCTTAATCGTGAGTCACAGCTTACTTGAACTAACAATTTATTTTTGTTTTTATGTTAAGCCATATCTATCAATATAAAGTCAGAAAACTACAGAATTGTATTACACGATGTTTCATAAATGTAAATATGAGAGTCAGGGACCACCTAATGTGACAGCAAATTCACAAATTAAAACTATGGCATGGGATCAGTCCTGCATTATCTCCCAATAACCTTGTCTAATGTACGAAGTTATTTTGGCTCACATGGTTCACTGGGTTCACTGAGTTCACTGGGTTCACTGGGTTCACATGGTTCACATGGTTCACTGTGTTCACTGTGTTCACATGGTTCACTGGGTTCACTGGGTTCGCGGGTTCACTGGGTTCGCTGGGTTCACTGGGTTCTCTTGGCTCACTTGGTCCACTGGGTTCACTTGGTTCACTGGGTTCACTGGGTTCACGTACGAGCTGTGAAAGACACACACACACAGATGCAATCAGTCGTATTAACAATTGGACGAAGCTTGTTTTGGGGGGAACATTCAAAACAATCAGCCGCATACATAAGCAAGTCATTCAAGTTTTATAAGTTCTGAAGGGCCAAGCGTAGTGATTTAGTGAAGCTGCCTACTAATGAAAAAATGTTTCTGTGATGTATCAATATATGGGTTTGAAGCTTTTTACCGCATTTGATCTGCAATATGAGGCGTATTCGAGTCGGCAAAACGGGGCATTGAGCATTTGGGTACACGTACCCCGTTCGCGAGATACGGGGATTCAGAAGGCCATGAGCTCTTTCAAATGCTTCGCTGTCAGAGTATGCGGGCTGTTAGCCGCCAAAATTACTCATGTCACGATTTTCAATATAATTCCATCTCCAATACCAATGGACCGCTGAAAAGAAAACCATGAATGTTAATGGTGTTTCTGCGTGCCCACAAATAAAATATTTACAAAACTGGCTGAACTGTTATTAACGGCCTCCTAGTAAGCGGGTTTTCCCAAATGAGGAAGAACTATCGCAATGCAAACTGAGGCTTAATCCCTTTTCTCAGTGTTGTCTATTGAGAGCATTGTCAAAAGCGATGGTTTTTGCTAGAATGGTTAAACATTAAACACCGGGCGAGAGAGTTTTACCGTCGGGAGTACCACTCGGGCGCTGCTGTGCAACACCGACACCGCTGCGTACGTCAATGCGCTGCAGCTATCTGAAGTCGCTTAGACATATATAAACATTCATTCTGAGGAGCTTGACCCGTGGGCTTGACTAGTCTGGCACGCTCAAACGTTCAAAACGGCCGAAAATCGGTTGCACTGAATGACAATCAAACACCATAACCTGTGGTTAGCTCCGCTTCCTCTTGTACTGTTCTCCACATTGTAGGGTCCAGTAGAGCCTTGGGAGGCTTGTAGATCATATTCTTGGCTATATGAACGCATTTTCTTCAGCTCTTCTCCAGAAATTAAGCCAATATATCGTCTCAGTCATCACCAGCGCTGTTTTTCTGCGATCCGATTCGGACCGGGAGTCTCCGCTAACAGTTGGATATATTCAGCTAATGCTGATTAGTGTGTGCGGCCGGGCGGGGCCCGGTGTTGAGACGCGGCGGGCAGCTCGCATCGCAGCGCCGCGCCGCCGCGCGCTGGTGCGAGCGTGCGTGTGAATCAATTAGCCGGCTCAGCTCATCTCCGTCGGTGTCGTTAGCGCACGAGAAACGTTCTACTCGCGCGGAGCAAGCGCTCCGAACGGAAAACCCGCCGCGTGCGTCTCAACAGCACAGTGTTGGTGGTGGCTAATGAACTGTCGGTGGTTATCAGTGTCACAATTAGCCGCCAGCTTCACTGGTGGACCGAGTGTACCCACTTGGGCTTGGAGACACACACCCGCACATACCAGGTGAAATTAGACTGAGATGTCGTCCGCTTAGCATTAAATTGCACTTCACACGCTTTATGATGTCATAGCTTCTGTTCCCCCGCTCGTTGGCCTTTCCCAGAGATATATTTATTTTAGGTTGACGAACCCTGCCATCACATGCACCTTCAAGGAAGCTCGCTCAGATTTTGTGTAGGAACACATTGTAGAAGTCAATTCAACCGATTGTCTGTGTCATGGGCTGCGTTAGAAATGATCTCTTACCTAGAGCAGTCTTGCTCTGGTGCCTGAAAAAGCGAAGGAGAATGGTTAGAGACTGTGCTTAGACGCCCTCCTCTACTAGTCTCTCATAATTCTCCGAATGCCTGTGTCAACTGTATTAGGGGGGGCACGGTCCAGAAGTATGTGCTGCATTATCGGCACGGGTGGCAAACACGGGCCAGACCGTTTTACTGCTTTCTCGCCACGTGTGATTTCCACGGTCCAGCCGTGTGTGGCAGTATTTTTGTCCTGGGTGATTTCCACGGTCCAGCCGTGTGTGCAATATTTTTGTCCTGGGTGATTGGTACGGTCCATCCGTGTGTGCAGTATTTTTGTCCTGGGTGATTGGCACGGTTCAGCCGTGTGTGCGGAATTTTTGTCCTGGGTGATTGACACGGTTCAGCCGTGTGTGCGGAATTTTCCTCCTGGGTGATGGCACCGTCCAGCCGTATGTGAGGTATTTTCGTGCTGGGTGATTGACATGATCCAGCCGTCTGTGAGACATTTTCTTCCTGGGTGATTGGCACGGTCCAGCCGTCTGTGAGACATTTTCTTCCCAGGTGATTGGCACGTTCCAGCCGTGTGTGCGGCATTTTCTGCCTGGGTGATGGCACCGTCCAGCCGTGTGTGCGGCATTCTTGTCATGGGTGATTGGCACAGTCTAGCCTTGTGTCTGGAATTCTTTCCACCAGGGACCGACACAGGCTGGAGGACGCCGTGGTTGTTCCCTGGACGGTCATATCGGTCCCGTGGTGGCAATTCTGCACTGTTTCTGAGTTGTCTCCTCGCTCACGCTGCATATTTAATGTGATTGGTCTCCCTGCTCCGGAATTAGCAGCTCTCCCGCCACCTGCCGGGGTCGCCACCAAAAAATTATCTGGAACCACCGTTTTGGTTTGTCGTATTCTGTTTTAACACAACACAATGCATGCATTCAAAATTGTGTTGAATTGTCTGGCTCAAGTATGTGTGAAGTATAGAAGCGGGCAATATTCTCTAGTATGGGGTGGTATGAATTTTTGACGTTGCAATGCAACTGCATAACTCAACCAAGTACGGAGATTGATGGGAGGAGGGCTTGGTTAGGGCTTCCCGCAGGTTTATAGCCAGCAGGTACTGATAAAGCTGTTGAGAGCACTTCCCACTGGATTCTAGAAGTTTTGCCAAGAAAATAAAAATTGTCGAATGCAATTTTGTAATGATCTGAATTCTTCCAGACCTGGCCTTTTCAATTCTATGATATACTCGACTGTTTGTTGATACAAATATTCAGGATTAAGCGTAGCCAGAACTGGTTTCACTGGGATCATTTCTGGGTCCCATCTCTTATCTTTGCGACCTGTGTGACATAACCCCCCCGGGGTATGGCGCCACCTTCAACCCACCGGGGCCATCGATGCCCCTCCTCTAACTCCAAAAATATGGGGGCAAGCGCAAATCTGCAAGTGCATTAGAAAACTCGCATGAATTCAGAAAGAAATTACTCTGCATGTTTAAGCATTCAGGTCAATGGTTTGACCTCCAGAGGTCAAGTTAGGTCAAGATAGGCTATTTTCACTCAAATATGCAATGTTTCAGCGAACTCTGCATAACTCTTATGCCATTCAAGCTATTGAAATGTGGTAAAGTAGATTTGTTAGGAAAATTCCAGACCTACTTCCGCTATGTAGAACGTAATGACCCCCGCTAGTGGTTTGACCTCCAGAGGTCACATCGTGACCATACATGACCTGAGGTTACGAAAGGTCAGAAATCAGCATTGCCATATATCAAATAAACGCCAGTGACGAGTTATACACAATGATGTTTAATTCAGCGCTCTAGCTTAATTAGGTCAAATGTTATTGCACAAATACTGTTTTTGACCTCTGGTGACCTTGAATGACATCGGAAAGGTCAAGGGCAAAGGTGGGTGCCCAAGAACGCTTTTCTGAGCAAGCCGAGCATTTGCAATCGCTTTGGTGACTTTTAGATCATAAGACAGCTTTTCCCCATGCTTTTTCAATGGGGGAGGTCACCTCGTGACCTGACCTCAGGTCACGAAATCGAAAAATCCCGGATATACACCTTGTAAGCCCTGGAGGTGTCTTGCAGTTTAGGAAGTTTCAAATTGATCGACTTCGAAATGTAGCTCTTATGGAGCTCAAAATTTGAAGTGAGGTGACCTTGGTTGACCTCGCCTGGTAACCTGACCTTGGGTGAGCCGGGGTAAAAAAATTCAGGGATGGTGGGAAAATGATGGGGTGAGAGGCAAAGCTCTCAACTGCGGTGCTGCGCCTCTTCGTTTTTCTATTATCCCGAAAAAACCTTAAGAGGGGCCATCGATGGCCCCGGTGGGGCGAGAGATAATCTTAGTCACATCATCATCACAGTAGATTAGGGCGAAAATAAATAATATATTCTAACTAAACAGCCTTCCTTCTTTTAACTGATATTAAAGATAAGTCATGTCCTGGTTGGAAGGCATATATTTGGTTCGATGAGCAGATCAGTCAACAAAGCACCACTAAATTCACGATAAATTAGAATTATCAATCACAAGCTGTGACCTTTGAACTTGACGTTGTTCATCATAGACTTGGCCCCAACCTAATATAGAATTCCATCCATGATGTGAAATGTGATAGAGCTTTGTAATGCTTTTATATGAAAGGCATTAAACGGCGTACGGAAACCTGTTTGCCTAGTGTATGTGCAATGTAGAAGGCTTATTACAAAAATAGGGATTTTAGTAGGCAAACGTCTCCAGTCTGCCGCTTGAAGCATCTGCATCAAGAGTAATGCGCAGGTCGGCTGGGAAAGATCTGCAGTTGACGAGTCCCCTGTCGATCATTCCGACCGCTCTGCTCGCCGACAACGGAGCTGGGAGGCCTCCCAGTACAACAATCGGATCAATACGCTTCCGTCTGACTGGAACTCGGCCTCAACTGTCGGCACAAAGTTTCTGGTCCCCCGGTGGGCTGTTCACCGTCGCAGCAGAGTTCTAGCCATACGGTCGGTGGTGGTTATTTCCACACTGTGATCGTATCTAAGTTTGTTTCAGAGATTATGAAACTGTTTCACTTGCTTGCCGCCGGTTCCAGGACCTATTCATGTTGGGGGTAGTCTAACGGGAACCCGTTTCCGAGCAGATTTTTTATCTTCAGATCAGAGAGAACTGCTCTTGCGCCGTCAAACTAGACAACACAGCCGATTATTGAATGGCCATAAAACAGGACAGCCAAAAAAGTTGGAAGGAGGGAGAAGAGCCCGTACCCAGCTGGGAAAGCGGCACTGGGCACCCAAAAGTGCAGATCAATGGGCGTCACGTGTAATACATGCGTTCACGTGGTGAGATCTTAAGGCCGAGCATACCTCTATGCAAGCAAGGAACAATTTAGCTGAATAACTTACGTTTTATCTGAGACTGCTCTAGATATTGAATTTATTGTAATATCAAAATGGATGGGTCTTATCCCGCCGATGCATTTCTTTCGATAATAAAAATAACGCATGAATTTTTTTGTTTCTGACAAAATGTATTTTTTGTAGCCTCAGCTGCTCGAAATCAGTTCGTGACGGGTGAAAATATACTAGCTGGCGAAAAAATACAGCACCACAATGGGCCATTTATCTCCTACCAGGATGCGCGGAATTGGTAAATCCGATTGGACTGTGGCTTTACCGGAGGGAGCTGCAAATAAGGCGCTGATCCAGGAACAAGCTCAAAACCGGTTGCCGGAGCCCATCCAATCGATGGGATTACTAAGTGGCTTGGGAAAGGCAAAGGTTAGAAAGAACTCGATTTTCCCAACGTAGCCGGGGGAAATATCGAAAACCAACACGTTGAGTCACCCCTTCCGGATGTATTCATTTTCTTCACAACTGAGACTGGTACCCATTAATGGTGCGAATAACCTCAGCAGCTAATGTGCCCTAAAGCCCCAATCATCATAGAATGAACACATCGATACAGCGTGGTATGGGCCTCGGGTGTCTAAGGCACTAACACTCTGCGATGGGAGTCATTCTCTCCTGTTAGACTTCTAGGGCACTTTCATTTGGCAAACTTTCTTTAACGCGGTATAAATCAGGTATGCATTTGGGAAAATAAATAGCCCTCTGACCCTCAGCATCAATCCGGTGTCAATCACCATGAATTAGAGATGCTTCACAAATATGTACAAACCAAACGCCGGGGTTTTAACGGGAAAATCCGGATTTTTATTTTGGACCGGTGGCTGCCTTTGGGAGGGTATTTTTTAGTTCGCAACAGACACCTTTGTTCAAAGAAGAGTGCTACAACTGTCACCCCATATTTGAAAAAAATTGCCATGTTATGGAAATCATTTTCCAGCAGTCTCTCGCGCATTAGTGTTGCTTGGAGCCATCGTCCAAGAAGTATGGCGATCGACAGGGGCGGATCCAGCTAGTTGGTCTGGGGGTCAAACCCATGATAGCCTGGGGCCTTAATAAGAAATACGTTGAGCGGCGGAGGTGGCGGCTGGGTGGATTAAATTGGTGCGGTGAATCAATTCTTATATCAACTTCTGATCCATCACTCGAAAAACGAAAAGGACCTTCCGTTTTTCTTCCTCTCCAGAATAAATTTCTTTCACGTTCAAAATGGTACCCTCCAAATGGACAAAATGTTTAAATATGTTTTTACTGACGATAAATTATGGAACACGAAATTTATTTCGGAAGGGCATGTGGCAAAAAGTTTTTTATGATGGCTGAACACTGATAGCGATCTGTGAGCGCAAGCCGTCAGAGGCTCCCAAATACAAGGATCATCAGAAGTGCTGGGAGCCACTGATGTCTTGTACTCGCAGATAGTCATCAGGGTTTGGGAATCATTGACGTTGTCGCCCACTTGCAGATCGCCATCAGTGTTTGGGAACTACTGACGCTGTCCTGCACTCGCAGATCGGCATCGATGTTTGGGAGCCACTGACGTTGTCTCGCACTCGCAGATCGCCATCATGGTTATCCGCCGCATGTCGGCCTTGGCAACTGATGAGGGCTGATCGATGGTGACTCTTCCGGCCGGAAATGATCCACGTCCGCCCCGTTAGACTCTCCTCCCCTCCTCACTCTCCGGCCCCCAGCAGCCAGAAGGGTCAGCCGACAGCTGTGACGTCACTGGAACTCTGGACGCCACTCGTGACGTCATTCAGCGCTGCCAGCATATGTCCGGCGCAATAAAGACGGCGCCTGGGAGCTGGCTGAGTTTTTTTGTGCGATAATATGTCACATCACTCTGCAGAGAATTACCGTTGGGAGTCACCACATAGACGCTTTCAGGGGGTTCTATATAGGGTGGAGGCTGGGGAATTGGGTAGTAATCGGCCCAGCAACATGCTGAGGATAGTGAGGATGAGGAGAGTTGCTGAAAGCAAGCAAAAGCACATGGTGGTGTTTTTTTCTCTTTTGATTGCCCTCGTATCAAAATGGGGCTTGATTTAAAGAAGATATTTTGCTGAAGAAGTAATCTTATTAGCCACTTTATTTTACATCATGGTGGATTAAAGAAACCTTTGTTTTCGAGAAAAAAGGAACAAGAAAAACGAAGAATGATTTTGATTTTTTCAAGGAAAACAAGGACAAAACATTTTTTCTTAACCAAATGAAATAGACGATTATGGGAAACAATGTAGTTGAAATCGCTTCTGTGGTATAGTGGTAAGTCACGGGGCTTAGAGGTGTACGCAGGTAATGTAGCATACCTACAGCTCCGTTAGTTTTTGGTCTTCGGAGTATGATTGTGAGAAAAAATGGGAAGGTGCGGGGAGAGAGAGTAGATGGTGCCAGTAAAGAGTGACTTTTCACTGTCGAAAATCTTACTCCCTAAAATTTGGGCGACATTGAATGTCAACTAGTGATGAGTCTGTTCTCCTGCCCCCGAATAAAAGAAAATGGCATCTGCTTGTTAATTGAGCTCAGATTGCGAGGCTTCTTGCGCAAAAAGACAGAGCCACCCACACATTCCCCGCCACGCTCAGCTTCATCAAAAGGACAGCGTTCTTGTTGATCTGAATAGTAAAATATTGAAAAACGGTTTCTGGGCTCCATCATCTACTCCCAAAGCCGGCACCCTGAGACGTGCTCCCTGATTCAATTTGGTTGTCGGGCGCCTCAGGCGACAAAAAGCCGTCCCCATCGAGGCTCCCCGTCCCCAGAGTCGCTGCACGTGCCAGACTGACGCAAGCTTTCAGACGGGAGATCCAAGATGAAAGGGTCGATACTCCGCTCCCCGGACAGACGAATTCTGAGGCTATTGGCATGGGCACCAAAAGTGAGGGGGCGGGGAGGGCGTCCCCTTCTACTCGTGCATCAAGGTGGACTCCCCCCCCAAGTTTTGGATCTCGACTTGATCGTTTTGCATTTTCTCCCTGTTGCCTGTGTGAATCTACATACATTTTTTGGGTGAAGTCCATCGTCGTTAGTGTTTTACATGCAACCAGAACTCTCAAGAATTCGGCTCCTAACCACGCCCCCCGCTCATCACTTGTCCGGAGTCCCTTCCCTCCCCCCACCCCCAGTAAAAATAGCGTGTCGACGCCCTGAGGTATTGGTGATCAAAAATATTTCAGCATGTGATTAAAGGTATATACAAAATTACCAGGGGCGTGCATTTTTTAAACGATTGGGGGTGCCCAAATTTGAAACAATGTCAATAACTACCTCTATAAAAAGTGATATGAAAATAAAAGTGTTCAGCCTCTTCACAGGCCTCTTGAAGACTCCAAAACTAATTCAAATATGATAGATTTTGGAGTGCTGAGACGAGAAACATGGTTATAAGTTGACAAGTTATATATTGGCCTGTCCCCTCGAATCCTGGATATAAAGTGCACTTAGATTATATATTTGGGCACAGCCCTTCGTCAGAATCAGTTAGTTCAAATTTAAAATTATCATTCATAGTGTAACCAGACCACGAATTCTATTATACCTCTATCTGAGGTCCAGCTACAGTCTGACTGAGAATTTGAGATTTGAACAACCTGATTCTCATGAAGGGCTGTGTCCGAATATATAACCTAAGTGCATTTCCAGGATTCCAGGATTATCCAGGATTCCAGGAGACCGGCCAATATATACCTTGTCAACTAATTAAAACTCCTTGAAATGAAAAAAACACGAACATTTGAAGGATATTTTAGCACTAGTTCAACGCTTCATGAAAGGTACCCGGGAGACCACAAGATAATATGAATGCACAGCCCTAACAATTATCCATGTACTCAGATTAGCTTAATTTTGGGGGACAGGCAAAACAAGTAAAAGCAATATTGGGATGAGTGCTGTACTAAACAATGACCTTTACTACACGCCAACAAGCCCCAACTTCTTGGAAAGTAACGACCAGTTCAAAGAGACAGAAGGAAGAATTTACTCCTGAAAAGGACAAGCTTAGAAACCTTAACAGGAAAGAGTTGGCAATATACTGGCAGTTGTCGTAAAGCCAATAGTTATTATTATAAAATTTACTCTCAGAGAGTCGAGTAGGCCCAATACTTTCACCTTTTTTGGCATGCGGTGCCATTTCGACCTCTATATGTGTGCACTTGCACACAGATATGACGGAGCTAAATATACTTTTCCAAACGTGCATCCAGCTTTAAAGATGAATGTCTCGTTGGTTGGGCAATTTCATGCCTTGGTGAATTTCCGAGATAAAGGACTCACACACACTGTGAGTGAGCTCTCTCATCTCTCTGCCCCGCTTGGTACATGAAAACGCTGCCAGTTTCTGTTGGTTAAGCAAGCCTTTTTAGACACAGAACCTTTTCTTACGATGGAAGGGTAATTTGAGGCACCCGAGAGGGGCTCAAGTGGATCTAATAAAACTCTGTGATTATCTCAATTCACCACGGTAAAAATAATGAACACTTTGGTGTAAGAAAATCCGCCACTTTGGGCTAAGGGCCACTCCGATGGTCACACTTATCCAACTACAGGGTGTATTAGCGTGGGTGTTTAACCCTTGCCCCAGTGGGGCAGGGGGTGTTTGAACACCCCCATCGGGTCTTTCTCGCGGCACAAAAAAACGTCGGCGCGAAGCGCCACCGTACTTGGCACACCTTATCGTTGATTGATTTTGCAACTTTTCCCAAAATGTTAGGTTTAGGTTATCTCAGGTCAGGTCACCAGTGCAGGTCAAATGAACTTACCTCAAAGCATGTTTAAGGTGGCATAAGTAAGAAATGGGTGAATCTATCGGATTGAAACTCATAAAAAATAATTTCCCCACCGAGTTTTACAAGGTTGTACTGGCCTAAGGTCAAGTACGGACCATGACCTCTCCATTGAAAATACATGGAAAGAACAAAATTGGGCTGTATTTGTGTAAATACAGATGATATTACCTTTATATTCTCGAAATAGAAGTATCCTGGACCCCTTACCAGGTCATTGATGCATTTTTTACCTGTGACCTCTGAGAGGTCATCTGAAGCTACTTCAGACTTAGGACTCTGAAACAGTTTTCAGACTTAGGTCAATAACTTTGCATAAGATGATGATATAACTTTTATTTTCATATCATTGCGTTTTGATTGCTATTGCGAATCCATTGATAGGCATATTGGCTATGGTAGGTAAAAAGTGACCATGACCTGAGCCGATTTTAGGTTATTTTTGTGTTTTGACCTAGTATAGTCATATGAAACATTAATCGAGCTGTCGTGACGAGAGGAAGCAAATGGTGCTGACAACATGATTCTAACTCAACTCTGTCAGATGCTAGAGCCCAAAAACTTGTTTACTTCTAGAGCTCAAAAAGCCAACTTCTTTGATCTGTTATGACCTCAATATTGACAAATATAGTTTCTTACGATTGATGAGCTATCGTTCGCGTTTCGCTATTCGCAAGGAGTTCGAGGGGTGTTGACCCACCGGGGCGCGGGTTAAGATGACGGGGCGGCTTCAATGGGAATTGACCTCCTGGTAATCCATGCGATCTCAGTATGGACGCAGGTAATGAAGTCAACAGGCCGCCTGACCCCTTTGAATTGCAACCGTCTCAATCTGCACCAGTCTGGGCATTACACACCTCGGCGTGAGATGAGTCTCTTTTCACGCAGCCGTGCATATACGTATCACTGGCACTAGCTTGCTTCATTTCTCTCTGTATGATGCTCTGCCACCAATGCTGAGTTCCAGCCGTGCCGCGACGGCGGATGAGGAGATGTGGCCGGAGATGCGATTCTGGCGGCCTTCCGTCCTGGAACGAGCCCGGAAACTGGTCCGATCGCCAGAGAGACAGCTTTCAGGGCGAACCCTTACCACTAGCCCACAGCCTGACGGCTCTCTCCTCACTCAACGTGAGTGATACTTCTGCGTGAAATGTTCACGGGCGAGTGGCAGGGATATTTGTGGACGACATCTTTGAAACATTATATTCAGTTTAAGCATATCCTATCTTTTGCTTTTCGAACAAGCTTTGTACCGCATTGGAGACTCGGCATGACTTTGCCGCATATCCACACTTTGCTGCATGACCTATACGACATCAACCACACTAAGGCCAGTCTTAGGCCAGTCACAGTACCTAAAATTGCTCAATATTCAGTATTCAGTACCAGACCCTTGAAAATGTCAATGATAGACAGTCTAGGAAGTCAGTGCCACACGGAGGGTCCAATTGTTGCGCGCGGGGCCCCAGGTGGTATCGTTACGTGCCTCGGTATTTTAACCCTTCCCTGCCTGGGCACATCTGTAGCAGCTGTTCATGTTCGTATGCCCTCTCTTTTACGTGTAGGCTCTGCAATGCCAATGTCAGCGAAAATGTTGTTCACCCTTCACCGCCTGAGGGGTACGGTCGGACCGCCCCTCAGTTTTTCGTAGATTATTCCAAGCTGATGTATGTGTGACAGGCGCTTCATTTTGCACACCTATAGGATAATCAACTTGACGACTTATGACTAAAAACTGGCGTCAGTTCAGTTCAGGTCAGCAAAATATGACGTCAACGACGTCGTTTCTAAACCCATGTAAGGCGATTATGGTCTTCGAAAATGACACTAACAAAACCAGGGTATGAGTTAAGATTTCTGCTCAATAAATAAAAAACTAAGATTGATATTGGCGCTTCATCAGAATGTGATAAATATCAATATTCTAGTCTAGTATAGCCAGACCTGTATCAGGTCTGGCTATACTAGGATGAGTATTGATATTTACCGATTCGATGAAGCTGTGATATAAATCTTCAGTGT
The DNA here is from genome assembly GCA_034440635.1 of Lepas anatifera. Taxonomy (NCBI): domain Eukaryota; kingdom Metazoa; phylum Arthropoda; class Thecostraca; family Lepadidae; genus Lepas; species Lepas anatifera. The sequence continues at coordinate 599,925 of JAOTON010001403.1, read as the reverse complement.
TTTTTTCGTTAGTCTTAACTATCATCATGCTCCTCGCCGCAGCACTAAAAACTTATCAACGTTTAAAAACCAGGGTATATCTCGGTTTCTAGAAGGCCTAGATCAAGTTTCTAAACGTCATTCATAAAGCTGGACCCGTATCCATTTTTAGGTCAGATCAATACCACGGTCACCAGAGTTCACCAAAAGTCACGATTTTTGACATTGTTGGTGTCTATAGCTTTTGAGCAATATAAGATACAGCAATAAATTTGGTATCATAGTGACGACCATAACCCAAGAACTCGAATGATGTGTACCATGACCATGAAGGTCATTATTTTACCTTGACCTGAGGTCAAAGATATAATTTGACCCCTTTAAGGTCATGCTGCATATCATTCGAATTATTGGCTCAAGGCAAACACACTAATGCCTTTGGCTTTGCTCTAGGTCTAATGGTTCCAAAGTTATAAAATACTTCCTAAATTGGTCGACATTGGACCTATTTTATCTCTCTGTGACGTCACCGCTCAACGGATATGCTTCAAACTCGGCTTCAGAGAAGTAGGCGGTAAAGCACTTCCAGCACTGTTTCATTTTTCGTATTCGTTTTGGTTCCCAAGCTTGTAGCGGGTCCGACCGGACGCCCCCCATAAGCAGTGGTTGTTGCGAAAAGAGCCCAGGCGGTAGCGGGCTAAGACAATGGACGTGCACGAGAGACCCTTTTAATGGTAGGAGATACTCTAAAGTCATCCACACGAACTAATTTGTTCAGTATTTCGAGGAGAGATCCCTAAAACAGGTCAAGGAAATTCCATCCAATGGACTGAGTGGCAGGTGGAGAGCCCAACTTTGTCAGAGTAGGTCTCCAGCGGCACTGTTAGCTTACTTTACTTATAACTGAGGTAGTACCTGACATGCATGGATGCCACCTAACTGGTGAAAGAGACCTATACGTAAGTGAAGATGCTGCTCTTCTGTCAGCAGCAACGGCTAACATTTCCCAAATTTCAAAGTCAGATCATTATTGAACAGGACAGGGAGGCTTCGTGCGATGAAGTAGATCACCCCGTCCCTTGGGGTGATGTTTTTTTAATCCTTTTAGAAGTATAGACCAACAGTCCCACTAGCGTTCGGCTGGAGATTTCCAGGCACTACCATAAACAGCTGTTTTAATTCCATCTCCCCCGACTCCAGTGCCGCTGTCCAGGTGCCCTTATGTACTTCCTAGCCTGAGGCTGCTCGCTCAGAGTCCCTCCGTGGCGTAGGAAAAAGAAGAGTGACCCGGGCCGGCGAGGACTAAATCTGAACACAATGGGCGGCGCTGCCACCACGGTTCGTTCATCAGCGACGAGTCGAAGGGCAAGGGGTCTGTTGAGCCCGTCACTGGGAGATAATGGACGCGTCCCCGCACTAATGGCCGCCCATCGATCTCAGGCAAACCGCTGCTGCCGCCGCTGCCGGCATGGCCAGCGCGCTTGGCGCCAGTTTTTGCCACTTGGGGTTTTTCTCTCGTCAGTCACATTCGCATTGTGTGGGAATGGTTCTTCTAATGTTGCAGATTCAGTAACTTTTATGGCATACAATGAGAAAATAATAATTGATCTGGTGATGCCATCGGAATAGCATTCAACGTGATTATCGCTTTGCATATCAAGAATGCTATTAATTCTCAAAGGTGACTGAACATGCATTGAAGTGCTTTGAAGCCTGAAATCACACACACACACACATTATTATAGCAATTAGGCAAAATAGGAACCACCGGTCCCAACAAAAATATGCGTAGGCAGTGAACATCTCAGCGTTAGATAATTCCAAGAAAAAGCTTATACAAAAATGCATTTTACTCCAGAAACTTTTGTGTCGTCAGCTTCCGCTCCAACAAGAAACGTCAGTTTACATCTATCCAACAGGTGACGTCCTAATTGACAAAATATCAGACCAAGAATGACCCCAATCTGGCACATAGCCGCCAGATATCCCCCACCCCACTAACGATGGCTGGGGGACCAGCGACTGTTCCCACATTGTCTCGTAGCTCCCCTGATGATAGTGATGACTGCTACCCGGTGGTCATTGCTACTAAAAGGCAAATGTAACTCAAATGAATATTTGCATGCATAAGTACCTAGACGTAATAGATCAAACCGTGCGTGATAAGTTTTGGAGTGCTGAGGCGTTGTCAATTTCAAGGCGAAAACTAGCTATCATGTGCTGAGGCGTTCGACCCCCAGGCGTCGAACGCCTGGGGGTTCGAGGTCTGGCTAGACTATGACTGAAAATTTTTGGTTTGGCCTACCTGGTTCTTATGAAGGGCTGTGACCGAATATATAATCTATGAGTGTATGTTACATCCAGGATTCCAGGAGGCCCGCACGTATACACCTCGTAAATCGTGTGTAAGATGAGATGGTTGCAATCATGCAAAAACCAGTGTTATGAACCCGAATTTTATGTATACTGAATTGTTTTCTACTTGTATTTGCTGCAAATACTTATAAGTATACGGTGACTTTTCAAGTGACGTTGAAACGAACATGACGAAATGATAGTTGAAACTTGACGTTTAGCTGCACGGAAGATAATGGGCGCTGGCTAAGACGTAGAACACGGCTATGAACGGTAACAAACCATTCTCATAACCTTGTGCAAACCTTGCATAGACTCTCTTTGAACCACGTACAAAGCTTACGGTTTTTCACATTGATCCCTACCATAAGCTCCACCCGTAGAATGATTTGAATGATAAGTCGGGTTTCATCGTCCTACTTCATCGGTAATCCAGTATCGCCATGGAATTCTGAGTCGGCAGCTGAGCTGGTGCAAACAGTGCTGGGGTGCGATCGGCTCATGCGCTCGAGATAATCCAATCAGAATGTCGAAGTGGAGTCGAGGTACCGTTTTGCGCTCCGATGTTTCACTACTGACAACGGCCGAAACCACAGGAGACCAAGCCTATGTATTATTTAACTGCGCTGACTAAACAAATAGTTGCTGCTCTGACCCTGGGGCCAAAATGCACATCTGAAATGAATAAGGTATCAATGAATTGACAAATCGGTGCACTGACACCCAGCATTATTATGTATTTATTCATCTATTCATTTTATTACTTTACAAGGTGCTGGCTACGACGCACGGGTTAGGCACGGGTTATATAGCGTGTGAGGGGGAGGAGTCCCAACTTACTACGCAGGCCAAAATTATCCTCCCAAAATTTCTTTACCGATATTGCTAGCACTCCGGATCAGTAGTTCCCAGGCCTTCCGATGTGATGACCCATTTTCGGCCGTGCGAGATCTGTTTGACCCCAGGCCTCAAAATCAATACATAGCAAATACATTCGCATATGACAGTCGTCTCAGGTGCAAAGACGTCCATACACATTCTTTGGAGCATTGTCAGTCCCAATAGAAACGAAGACTGTGAGTGGACATGTGTGCTTTCAATGCAAAATACCAACTCTATGCCTGGTTACCGACGAAGTGCACGGTAAATGTCTGCAGGTTCCTCGGCTTTGTTTAATGCCAGTATAGTCGGAAAGGCAGCTCCACGCGGGGATACCGTCAAGATTTTTTTAAAGAATACGACTCCAAATTATTGGAAATCGCTCCAAATCTAGAAAAAAACATATTGATGCTAAAAATCTCTTCTGAACGTACAACCTGAAGCTAACTGAGTTCTGCCTCCATGAAAACGTTGTTGTCATTCAAAATTTCTTCAGCTCTTGGAAAGCACGTAGCTTTTGCATGAATCTGTCAGCTTTAATCAGCCATGACTACATTAAAACTGTCATACGGTAACATATGCATCTCACAGGACTTGAACACTGCCAAAGAAGGGAACACCAAATAGGGCCATGGCTGCGTATACCTACCAATTAGGAGGCACTTATCTATACCATTTTGATTCAACTATTGCGATTCCAATGTCTTTAGAAACGATTTATTGGTGCCTGGAACAACCTTCACCTTCCTGGAACCCCACCAACACTATACTCAGTGTGCTGTTACCGCCGGGACACATGACAGGGCCAAAGTTATAAAACGTAGATGCACCTTGTTGAAGAGCCATCAGGTTAACGATAAAGGTACACACTGACAAATTGGATATTAAATATACGTCCGTATGTTAATACACCTTACTTGACAACTCAGCCTACTGTCATGTAGGCTTCAAGACGAGGTCATCGGGGCCTGGGCTTGAATATCGGCCATCGGGGCCTGGCCTGAGCGAATATTGTTTGCTCTACAGACCTAGTGTAAGCACCTTTTTTCAAAAATTTCTCCGGCCTTTGGGGGCAAAATATAGTTTGGCCCCCTCCAGCGCTGGGGCGTCCGCCAACTGCTAGCGGCGCTTAGCGCCACCGCTGATTTAACCCACTAATGCCCAGCGGGTCATTTTTGTCCTCTGACTTTGACAGGCTGCAGAATCGGTACCAGTGAAGTGATCTTCATGTTTATGATATGGATGTGTGTTCCAGAGCGTGAACAAGCGGAAAAATGTATTTGAAAATTCTAGGTTTTTATGGGACGATTTTGGTGGAACTTATTTTGGCGAGCTTTTGGTCAGTGAGATAGCTCTGCAAATTTTGTTTCTCGCAATAACATAGGAAAGCTGAAAAGGGTTTGCATGATTGACATTAAGCCAAGACCACTAGGAGTCAGATGGTGAAGAAGGAGAAAGATTTCCTGAACGGCTTTGCCATGAGACATCGTCAAATATGAAGCGGACAAAAATGACCCCTGGGCGTTGCGGACATCTGCGGGCCGCTGAAAATTAGAAAAGGATGTGTCCTGTCCTCCCGTCTGGTGCGCTAGGTGCACAATGTTACCTAGAGGAAGGGAGGCATTGTGGGTCCTGCGAATTCAGGGTTGCCAGTTTAAATATTTTTCATCAAATTTGAAGATTTTAGTGCAATGTCGATACGTTTGGAAACTTGAAGTTCATGAAATGCTTCCTACCGTTTTCGGGGTCTGTCTTATTTTGGGAATGATTATCACATAATTTTAACGGAAACATGCCAGATGGTTCCAGTATTTGCAAAGGCGTTATCAAATACAATTTTCAGGGGTTTTGAAAACTTATCGAAATTTTAGCACTGACTAAAACTAGCAGAGCCTTGTCTTTTCCCCTTGATGTATTGTGTGTAGTGGATAGAGAGAATAGGGAACAGTAGCGGATTGAAGACTTCATTGGGTGGTGGGGGGTTTAGGGGTCTTGAGCCTCCCGCCATGGCCTCGGAACAGCCCTCAGTAATGCATTTAGGTACTATAGGCACACTGACATTTCGGTAGGGGGCTTGAGCCTTCCTAGCCCCCTTGTGTCCACTAATGATTGAAAGCCAATGACCAGCTGACAAAAATGAGTTGGAAATTATCGCGGCCACCGCGCTGGTTTGTTTTGACGAGATGGTGCAGTGTCAAATGTCTGGAGCAGTATAAAACGGGTGAAAGCTTGGGAAGTTCTAGAACTTCTGTCTAAAACGCAACTAGCACTATTTTTGCTTGGTTCTAGTCAAGTGAAACTACCATGAGTGAACATCCCGGGGATTAGGAGGAGGGGTCAAGACCTGCCTGTATTTTTTGTCTCCCACAGACTTTGTCTAGGGCTTGGATTGCAGTGCCAGCGTTAAACCATCCAGAACCCCTCTGGATCGAGAAGAAATCTCAGCCATGGAGACATAAAAATATCGAAAGCATAGTTGTTAGCAATACCACAGATCAAATGTTTGGCAGGAAAAGAAGCAAAATAAGTTGTTTTAAGTGCGCAAGATAGCGGAGTGGATCAAGTGCATATCATAATCATACCATCACAAAATATATTAGTCATGAGGATGAGAAAGATGATGAGCTGACCAGCGTTACAACGACCAGTGGCGTGCCTAAATGTGGAGGTTCACATTTATGCAACTATGAAGCGCGCTACTTGTTCCAAAGAAAAGTTGGAAAGGTGGAAATGGACCCGTTTGGAGATTTGGAGATTAATCAAGCTAATGTGCACCGCGTGGGGAGCTAAGGATTGAGTTTTCAAAACTTTTCATCTGTATGCTGAATATTACGATTTCTCGTTGAAAGCTCAGTGAGCATCAGTCACAAAGTCTGGGAGGCGGAGAAGGAAGGGGTAGAGACAAAAGAAACAGTTTCCCAAAATCTTTTATATTCACAAATATTCTTAAAATACTATGATGTTCACAATTTTAGTCTATCCCCGCAAATCATCAGTCTGGGTTAACCACGTTTGTATACTAATTGCAAATATGCTGTTAGTGTTGTCTTTCATTAAAGAGCATAGAACTGTCTAAACATTTTACTATGGCCTATATGCAAGAGGAAATAAAACACTTCACAGAACTGCAGTAAAAGCGATGCGCATTGGGCCGCTGAGTGCGGTGACAGCGCCGCCCGGGAGCCGGCCGCGCAGTGCCAGCCGATGTCCCAAACGCCCAGCGGGTCATTTTTGTCCGGTGTCATATCTCAGAATCTAAAAGTGGTATCGATTTAAAACTTTAGGAACATCTTATTGGGCATATTCTAAGCATAGGAAAACATTTGTTTCGCCAATTTGAAAGCTGTAACTAGGTGCGGGCGTTAATGGGTTAATGGAGGGCAGAAAGAGAGTACGACAGGGATGTCCCCACAGAGAGTGTTCTATATCCAGGGGCGTAGCCAAGAGGGGGGACGGCAGGGACAGCCGCTCCCCTCCCCCCTGAGGGCCCAAAGGGCACCCTGAGGACACGATTATGTAACAAGCAGCACCATTTTTACCCATCAGGGCCCTTTCGGCGCTGTCGCAGGGGCCCTTTTCGGGGCGCCGCCCCCCCCTGAGCGAAATCCTGGCTACGCCGCTGTTCATTGGCGGACGCAGGTGGGGGGGCATTCCGGGCATGGCCCCCAAAGCGCTGGAGGGGGGCGCAAACCATCTTTGCCCCCCCAAACACCGGAGAAATTTTATGAAAATAGGTGTTTACACTAGGACTGTAGAGCAAAAAAATTCACTCCCACCCATCCAAACCCTCCCCCGCTCCCCCTCCCCCCAGAGCGATCATGTACTTGGAGAGATAGTTTATACTAGGTCTGTCGAGCACTGAAAAAAGGTGTTTACACTAGGTCTGTAGGGCAAGAAAATCTTCGCTCCCACCCCCACCCCCTAGGAGGAGAGGCAGACATGGGTTTGGCCCCCCCAAAAAAAAAACTCGGGTCTGCGCCCGCCCCTGCCGCTGTCCATATCTGCCCTCAACATTCCGTCCGGAAATACCCCATTTTTAGCGGTGAACTTCCTTTCTCCGTCTGGTTCAGACGCAATAATCAACCATGTATTTATACTAAGTAACTACACCATATTCCAAAATGAAAGGAATTGGAGAGAGGAGCGCACGTGCATCCAACTCTACCAGCGCATGCGCATATGTGGCGGTAGCTCGGACGTTGATTGGCCAATTGAGCGGCGGGCGGCTCAGGTGTGCGGCGAATCGCACGCGGTCGCCACTCGCCTGTTGTTGCCGCGGAGTGTGCGGGGTTGGCTGCTCGTGTGTGTGTGTGTGTACGCTGGTGCCTAGGATTTCCCCCCGTTCAGGTGGAACTGCTGATTGTCAGTTTTTGGTGGAAAGAGGCGATGGCGAAATGAAGGTGTGCGCTTGGTGCTGCGTCCGCAATTTGTTAGCGACGGCGTTAAACAATCTGCCACTTCTGGACTCCTTGGTTTCCTTCAGATGCGCGCAAGTAAGCTGATTGCACTGTTCATACAGAAAGACGCAGTTTTAGACGGTTGGTATTCTCGGAGGCAGCAGCGGATGCAAGGGGGTTGGGTTAGGGAGTGCAGGCCCGCCCCCCATGTCGGAGTGCCCATTGTTAGTGCATATGTGGAGGCTGATCCAAGGTATTGCGAGAGGCTCGAGTCCCCTGCTCCTCCCACCTCCCAAATGAAGCCCTGGATCCGCCACTGCTCCGAGGTGCCTAAGTGCCAATGGATGTCCGATTGAGTCCAAGTGGCAGCGTTGCTGACGTGTCGTTCAGCAGTATGCTGGACTGCATGGGGACAAAATCATCCTGTAAATACCGTGAGTGAGCGGCAATCCGTGCCAAAAGTTGACGGCGCTAACTGTTCTACGAAAGGTGAAACTTCGATGTGGCAGAGTTTCGAGTGTGCAAAGTTACTGAGCCCAAGTTCGCAGCTCCAGGTCAGCTGTGTCCCGGAAACAGGTTTGCCGGCAGACATTGCCCTTCAGGATCTGACGTTCGTATTTGGGTAATATTTTCAAGTGGTATCGCACCCCCTTTTGCGCGTTTATCCCTTTGGAATACTGCGGATTACTACCGCGAGGAATACTTACCGAATTAGTTACAGTGGGTGGAATATGGTATTATCCTCTTGTTTAAAAGAAAGCAAGATTGACGTTTCCATATTTCGGACACAGCTCCTTCTTAAATATTGTACAAGCACAGATACAATAGTGATCGATATCGATCCGACGGATACAAGGGCCTCAGTTTCGTGAAGCCTCTGTAGCCCTTAGAGGAGGGGGAGGGCGCTGGGTGCCAAAGGCGCCCTGAACGCTCCTAAATTGCAAAATCTGAAAGTTTTAAGCGGTCAAGTGGATCATAGACAGCTAAAATTGACATAAGAAGTGATCCTGGTAGAGATGTCCTGCTTTCTGGCGTTTTACATTGTTTGCCGCGCGTCCTCTGCCATACCTCCGTTTATTTGCTCTCCTCTCTACAGACAGCGGCGCTTCTTTGCCCAAGGTGCCCCTTGGCATGCACTAGAGCCCCCCTCCCATTGTGGTATGAACCCTCCGAGGCTTTGCCTCCTTGAAGAAATACTTGGTCCATCACTTGCGGAGCCATATATCCGGGGCATAGTGGAACGCCTAATGTGAAAAGATGAGACTTATTTATTTATTTATATGTCGCTGGTGAGCACCAGGTTAGCATGTGCCAAATTATAGCTCATCTCGTTTCGTTACATTGTGGAACATACAACTACATGCATAAAACGACATATGCCTAACTCGTCAGCTGTTTAGCATATTTTTTTTACTTGGGATGTAAAAACAAAGGGAGAATCGTGAAATAGGTCAGATTAAGGCTGGTAGTTAACAAATGGGTCATTCCACCATAAATCGACCAAGGCATAAAACCCTTCTATTTTTAATTTCCTCCAAACTTGGTATATGGGGACTCACAAGGGCGTAGAATCCACCCATGGTACCTTAAACATTATTTAAAAATTGGTTTCAGAGAAATGGCCTCGGAAATTTCTGAAGGTCATTATACAGGCAATGTTGCCTGTAGCTCCAAAAGTTTTCAAGTAATTTCTAAAAATTTTATAGATTTAGAATGTAAATTTTACGGGCAACATTTTGGCTATTTTCAATTTTGAAATTTAAACAAAAAATAATTGGTGACCTCATGACCTAGTTTTATAACGGTGACCTTGACCCGTAGTACAGTGAAATTCAAAAATTCTTTTGAAAGCGTTTTGACATATGGTAGTATTCTTTCATATCAAATAAAGAAAAATGGCTTTCGAAATGCATATACTACTTTAGCTTCATATATATATAACACTAGGTGTCACTGTGGAGCTATGCTATCGTAACTCATGTTATAATTGACTTGCAACTTTGAAATAAAAATATTTGAAGAATCAAAATCAAGCAGTCAACCTAGGGTTGAAGGATTTTAACACAAGCACAGAATACGGGGCTACCCTCCCTATTTTGAATTCACATTATGGTCCCTTTGAGAATGAACTTAGCTGTTGTAAATGTTATGTTTGGTTGTTTGGATCATTGTGCATCTTTGAAAATGAATGTGTTCCCGTCACATTGAATCACCGATCTATGATGTCATTTCCAGAAGCATTTAACCCGCGCCCCACCGGGGTTCGGCGCTACCTTCGTCCCACTGGGGGGCCATCAATGACCCCCCTCTAACTCCGAAAATATGGAAGTTAGCGCAAAGCTGCAAAAGGCATTAGAAAGCTCATGTGAATTCAGCAAGATTTTACTAACACGTTTAAGTGCTCAGGTCTATGTTTTGACCTCCAGAGGTCAAGTTATGTCACGATAGGCTATCTCCTGTAAAACATGTAATCCTTAAGAAACCTGAGCATAGCCATTAGAGCTATTGAGATCTAGCAAAAATAATTTGATAGGAAAATGCCAGAGCTTTCTCTGCTATGTGGAACATAATGGCCTCCCGCCAGTGGTTTGACCTCCAGAGGGTACCTCGTGACTTAATATGACCGGAGGTCTCGAAAGGTAAGAAAGTGACCGTGTTGTATATCAAATAAGAACTGGTGACGAGACATACACGATGACCTTTGATTCAGTGTTGTAGCTTAATTAGGTAAAAAATTTCGTCAAAATGCTGTTTTTGACCTCTGGTGACCTCTGATGATCTGAGATAGGTCAAAGGGCACTATCGCCCCTGGGATCCATCAAAGGGTGTCCAAGAACGCTTGTCTGAGCAAATTGAGCACTTACGATTATTTTTGTGACTTTTAGCACATAAGACAGCTTTTCCCATGTTTTTCTATGGAAGAGGTTACCTGGTGACCTGACCTCAGGTCACCAAATCGAAGAATCCCGAAGATAAATTTTGTAGACTCCGGAGGGGTCATTAAGTGTCGAAAGTTTTAAATCGATCGGCTTAGAAATGTAGCTATGGTAGAGCTCAAAAGTTAAAGTGAGGTGACCTTGGTTGACCTCGCCTGGTGACCTGACCTAGGTTGACCCGTGGTAATAAATTTTAGGGATGATGGGAAATAATGGGGTAAGAGGTAGAACCCTCAACCACGTTGTCTCGTCGTTTGTCTGTTGTTCCGAAAAAAACCTTAGGGGGCCATCGATTTCATTATTCTAGATGGGGCGAGGGTTAGGAGATATTTTTGGAATTTGAGGCTTTGTGTCGCGTTCCCCGGACGTAGCTTGAATTTAAAACATGTTATGACCTCAGTTCAGCTTTTATAGCCTTTGGTAATCTCTTGTGGTATTTTCAAACGTGTTTAAACTTGATCTATTGTAATCTCGTTGTGAATTTTACTCAGCATACTCATTATTTTAGCTCTTTTATAATTAAGAAGTTTTAGGCAGTAAAAACAAATCATTGGTGATATTTAGTGGTACATTGCATTGCATGGGACTGGTTCAGAGCTCAAGAGCACTCCTAAGAAGTGAAAGTAACTAGTTCATATTCCACATCATTTAAATTGACTATTTACAGGCCATTCTGAATCATTTACGCCAATTTAGTGAGTTTCTAATCATCTGTCACTGCTTACACCCCCTTCAAGGTCACATTAGTTCAAAGGTTGAAAAACGTCAAGTCCGTTTTGGAAGAAAAACGTCTTGTTCAGTGTCATTTTCATGCAAATTGTCTATTCATCAGAAATTTTGCATCAGTTACGCCAAGTGCCTGCTTCATCATCTGTTATTGCTTACACCACCTTCAAGGTCAAATAAGGACAAATTTCGAAAAAGATCATGTCCATGTAATATGCAAACCAACTAGTTTAGTGTCCATGTCATTCAAATTGACTATTCATTAACCATTCTGCATCATTTACTCCAAGTAAGTTTGCTACTTCAATTGCTATTGCTTACCTCCTTTCAAGGTAAAAAGGTCACAGGTCGAATAAGGTTAAGCCCGTATCGGACGCAAGTCAAATAATTCGGTGTTTAGAAATAATTCTCATTTAGAAATACCGCATTCAAACACGCATCTGAAGTCAATATTTGACACAGAGTTATAATTGAGGTCACGCAAGGTCAAATAAAAGTCATTGAATGTTAAAAAAGGTAATAGAAGGTCTAACCTGGTAAAAATGAGCCCCGAAGGCTGGAAGAAAATATCCTGGGACAGTTCATGCGCAAATGATGCAAAGAACGATAAGAGTCTGGAGCATTCACGTAAACACGGGTACAGGCGCCCATATGACCCCAACATGCCTCCACTCTAGAGGTCATAACTCCGTGACCTTGAAGGGTAGGAACAATTATTTGCAAGATGTCCCCAATCAATGCGTCAGAGGCTATACAACATTTCAAGACTCTAACTTAAGAAGCTCGTTTTCAATTCTGAAAAACCTGAGGGGGTTGCAACACCCCCTGTATGTGTAAGGGTTAAAACCCCTATGGCATTGACGGGAAAGAAATTGGTCCAAGGCTACCCTCTTAAATTCGGACTTCCGTCGTCATTGGCATTAACCATACCATGAGTTACTATGGTACAGCTCCATAGTGACACCTAGTGTTATGTTCGAAAGTAAGAAGTAGTATATTTAGTGCGAAAGCCATGTTTTTATTACTTTAACTAAAAGAGTATTTCCAAAGGTAAAAATGCTTATTTTTACACGAATTTATAAATTTCACTGTACTGCGGGTCAAGGTCACCGTTCAAAAGCTAGGTCACGAGGTCATGACGTCAATTTTGCAGAAATATAAGAATCGAAGATAGCCAAATTGAAATATGCTAAATGGTGAACAAAAATGTAAAATATCGTTACAATCATTTAAAAAATGGCAGAACTATAGGCTTTCAAAACAATGCCTACATGATAACGCCCGAAAAATGCCGGCGGCTATATCTGCCATACCAAATTTTCAAATAATTTTTTGACGCCATGGTTAGATTCTACACCTTTGAAACCCCCTGACACCAATTTTGGAGAGAATCAAAAATTGAAGGGTTTTATTTTACGAAATGTTTGGTCGATTTATGGTGGAATGACCCAAATATGTTTTTGTTTGTCGCAGCTCGGCAAAACAACCTGCGTTTTACGGTTTAAACCCTTGCAAATAGAACGTGAAACAAATTATTTCCCGGTGCTCTCGTATCCCGGCCTAGGACATGTATGTAAAGGTAAACATCCAAGTAGATAAGCACAATAAAAATTTCTAGTTATAATTTTATGGACAAGTAGAATATCATATTGGACGCGTCTACTCGCCAGGCTCGATACCTTGAAGTGAGCAAGAAAATCAGAATAGGACAGATATTTTCAAGGCCGAGAGGAGTGTACGTATGAGGCTAGCCAGAAGAAAAAATTATGTTTAATTTTGTCTGGTCTTTCTTGCTGAGTTTGGAGGCACTACCCCAACAACCCTTCCGTATACTGAAAGGGACCGAATGTTTCAAAAATAAGATGCAAGTATTGGTTCGTATCGACCCGGAACTCTTAACTGCCTGAAAAATCTCATTAGTATTCCCATCAATCAAATTACGATCCCATACAGACTTTCCGACTCGCGTGGGGTAGGTTGCCAGCAATTCTTCCATTTGAATGTATCATGATTCAGAGCTTGAGCTTCTTCCATTGCATTTCTTATCTGGTAAGATTCATTATCGTGGTCAGCGGGAGCGTTGAGGGTGGGTGAGGGAAAATTATATTTTTCTAGCCTTTGTGGCTGTATCGATAATTCTAACGGTGCAATTTTCAGTTTTTTCAGATTTTTTTACGCTAAGCATCGGAATTCCTTTGCTTCTTCATAACCGAATAATTACAAACACAAAGGTTGAGGTGTAACATTGTAAATGGCACTGAGGATCCACAAATTACGTGACCCATGTCAAATTGTCTGTCCGCACAAAATTTGAGATGGCAAACTTTGACGAGCCAGGTGCAGTGACGCCGGATCGTCGGAATTTAAAGGGAATGTGGCACCTTGGTTGATTCCTGGAATTTAGTGTAATTAGTCGTACTTTTAGTCAAAAATAATGACACCACTCATGATTTCTCTGAAAAATGTACAATAAGCTCAATATTTGGTTTTTAGAAATACTCCCCTAGAAAAAGAAATAAATATCAGACTGTGGATGATGTCACGATCTGGCAACCACTACCATACTTGAAACGCTTCAAGGGCTTCGATTGGCTGATGCTCATCGTGACGTCAGCATATGTCGTCACACCAGTAGCTCACAACAATGGCCGCCGGCGACGGGGGGCTGAGGGGGCTGGTGTTAGGTAGGTTTTAGCTTTTTTCTACGGAAATATCGAGTTCCAAGACAAATGAAATATGGAGTACCGGGTTTTCCGACCTGCTTTACAACTTGGCTATCTCAGTTAAAATCACGTTGTGAAGGTGCCACATTTCCTTTAAGGGGGGAAGCATGAACTTTTCAACCCATGTCTTTCCAGCCAACGCCATAGGTTTATTGTTAAAATTGATGATTTAAGGGATGGGGGGCACCGTGTCCGGGTGTCCTCCTCCAGTTCCCGCTTCAAGGGCTTCGATTGGCTGATGCTCATCGTGACGTCAGCATATGTCGTCACACCAGTAGCTCACAACAATAGCCGCCGGCGACGGGGGGCTGAGGGGGCTGGTGTCAGGTAGGTTTTAGTTTTTTCTACGGAAATATCGAGTTCCAAGACAAATGAAATATGGAGTACCGGGTTTTCCGACCTGCTTTACAACTTGGCTATCTCAGTTAAAATCACGTTGTGAAGGTGCCACATTTCCTTTAAGGGGGGGCAGCATGAACTTTTCAACCCATGTCTTTCCAGCCAACGCCATAGGTTTGTTGTTAAAATTGATGATTTAAGGGATGGGGGGCACCGTGTCCGGGTGTCCTCCTCCAGTTCCACTCAGTGGCCAGGTGCCCGGGAATTTACATTCTGGGGAGTCAGAGCGTCTTTTCAAGGGGCACGAGGAGCGTTTTAGCGAGTCTACGTGAGAACATTGGGGATACAAACAGAGGGATGAGGATGCACAATCTTGCATAGAGGATGCACCTGCATCCTCATAGTTATACAACCTTACACCTCGACTCTCCCCTGCACGATTGACCAGGAGGCTGCAAATTATGTCTGCGACCCTTTTGAAGATAGTGCGACAGTTTTCTAATATCTCTCTGGGTTAGTTAGAGGAAGCATAATTTTTTATGAAACAAACCTAATGTTCTGGTGGAAAGTCCAAAGCATTTCCTTAAAGAGTGGAAGTATAAAAAACTATAGTTTCTACCAGTCTCCCTACAAGATCAAAACACATCTTAGAGCAATTAATAACTCGCTGTCATCCCTGTAAAACTCCCTGTCATCATTCTAAAAATACTGGACCAATTAACTAAATTCTCCTTTTCGGACCAAAAGACTACGTAATTGGGATATAAGTGAGAAACTGGTGGCTTTAGTTGCTCTGTCTTCGCGATTTCCCAAAGTAGTCTGTAGCCAGCCTGCCGGCCATCTGCGGCTCTTCTCGGCGAGTTAGCGTCTTAAACATGAATATTGAGGAGCTATTTCTTACACCACTGCCCTAATTTACCACCACCTTGGACGTCTTTTCGAACCACCCACTTTGGATTTTCGCGAATGATTCCAAACCGATCTGAAAGGGAGACTTGTTACTCTGCATGCCTGCAAAGTGATCAGTTTGATAAATTGTGACTGAAAAATGGATTGATCAAGTTACGTCAACGAGTTATAAATGTGATGTCACATGCATGCCAATTCTATTCTTCTAAAATGAGGTAGGCCAAAAATGGAGTATAACGCGGCTCCCAGAAGAGCTGGATTTAGTTACTAAGTATAATTCAAAAGCTCTTGGGAATATAGATTGATGAGCTGCTAGCTATTTTGAGGTCAAATCAAACATACAATCACCACTGCTCACTAAAGAGCACGTTTTTCCGATTCGTTTGCCTCTATAGATTTTAAATGAATGAAGATACATCAATAATTTTGATGTCGTTTCACTACTTTGGTCAAGACGAGCGGGTTGGTGCCTTCAGCTGTTTTCCAGGTCTAATGTTTTCCGTGGTATAATTGATTGCCGAAGCCCGCCTAAGCCGGTGCCGTGGCATTTCAATGGATACGGTTCAAATTTAGCACACGGGTGGGACGCGGCAGGATGTTTTCTGAACCCTACATATTTCCCCGTATCACCATTGGCACCCAAAATCGTGGGGGAGAAATGACCCCCGAGCGGTTATGGGTGCCGAAAGAGCGCATGCGGCGGCAGGTTAATTAGTAAACTCACCGAGCTTGCAGCTATTCCATTGAAAGCCTAAAATTGCAAAAATACTGTCACCCTTTGGCATTGCGTCCACTTACCAACTTCTTTTTAAGATGCAAAGATATTATGTTTCCGACAGTTTGGGCCTCTTATCTCACCGCCCACCGGTGAAGTTTTTCAATTCTAAGCTAAGAATAGACGTCGAGGACACTGAAGTGCATTTTCTTGGTATCGGTCGAGCCGGCAAGCATGCGGTGGCGGCAGTGCGGAAACTTGACCTTTTCAGTGCGGGTGTCCAAACGAAAGTGTGGGCTCTTGAAGACAACATTGATCTCTGGAGGGGCCACTGAATGGCCAAACTTTCCTTTATCCGAACTGCAGACGCGAAGTTTGCTACTTCTGGCTCTGGAAGAAAAGCTTTTGATGCTGCTTTGAACAAGGATGAAGTATAGTTTATGTACTGAATAATAAGGCTTGTGATTTGTCACTTACTATATTTATATTCTACTGATAAGCAGGGAAAATTCACAATCAATGCTAGAATTTGTAATACGTGTATGAGACACAAACAGAACACTCAAGTGTTTTAAGCTTCGCATTTATTCTGGTTTTCGCCATGTTTATCCTTACAAATGGGAAGGTCAAGAGACCCTCTCTTACGATTAATCCCAAATTGGCGTCGATAGGAGTCTGGATATATATATATATATATATATATATATATATATATATATATATATATATGTGTGTGTGTGTGTGTGTGTGTGTGTGTGTGTGTGTGTGTGTGTGTGTGTGTGTGTGTGTGTGTGTGTGTGTGTGTGTGTGTGTGTGTGTGTGTGTGTGTGTGTGTGTGTGTGTGTGTGTGTGTGTGTGTGTGTGTGTGTGTGTGTGTGTGTGTGTGTGTGTGTGTGTGTGTGCGCGCGTGTGCGCGTGCGTGCGTGCGTGCGTGCGTGCGTGCGTGCGTGCGTGCGTGCGTGCGTGCGTGCGTGCGTGCGTGCGTGCGTGCGTGCGTGTTTGTGTACATCGGGTTGCCGGATACCACTTAATAAAATGTCAGAGTAGTTTTAGAGTATCCTGTACATTTTCGTGTCTTTTATTTGGAGGATTTCAAATTGATTTGTGCAGTTTAACAGGTCTATGCAATAGCAATGAAACGCTTTGTACTTTACCTACACCTTTAAAGATGCTAGTTATTGACCCCAAACAGATATGTGACGCATCTAGGCATCACGTAAGGCAGGGCTAAAGGCCACAGATGGCCGAAATTCAAAGCTGCCATTTTTGTTTATTATGATAAGGACAATTTTCAGCGCTGAAGTCGAATTCAGCCTTAAGCACTATCTGTTTATTAATTCTGACCCCCAAAAATTGTTTTTCCCAAAATCATGGAATGTAGGAAACCATGCCCAATATCCTGATTAAGGTCGCCAAAGGTCACCGGAGCCAGTCTGAGCTCAAAATGGTTTTTGATGGTCATGAGAGGTCACCAAAGGTCACAAAGCTCAACTGAGACCATAACATGATTGGCATTTATGCCACATCCGAGGGAGTGCAGCAATTACTTGGGGCCTGTTCGATCTGTCAGCACAGTTTTGTCAGCATGCCCTTTAACCCTTGCCCCGGTGGCGGGTACGAGCCACCTTCGCCCTGGTGGGGGGCTAAAAAGACCCCCGACGATCTCAAAAACTAAGAGAGCTAGAAAAAAGCGCAAAACGGCAATCGAAAGCTCTTCGAAAATGATATCGAAAAACTTCGGTCATTTTTCTTGTCAAGTCAATATCAAGGTCACCAGAGGTCAAAATAGGTCAAAATCGCTAATATGAGGTGTACTAAGAAAACCTCCTATATCTTCGAAACTATGATAGCTAGAAACATTTTTCTAACACCATTCGAAAGCTCTTGAGATGTGCTTTCATTACAGTGGCATTCATTTTCGTGTCAGGTCAAAGCCTAGGGAGCTACAGGTCACTAAATATTGGGCATATTCTTGGGAATGTCTATAGCCACCCATGCATAAGGGCGTTTACTTTTTCGCTAATAGCTTCCAAACCAAACAAGATACAGCCATAGTTTATGCACCATTGCAATCCTCTCGTCAATACAAATCGAATGATATATGATATTGCTATGCCAGGTCAAATTTAAGAATTTGACCTGACCCAGGTCAACGGTCTGACCCAACATGACCTGGTATAGTCATGATGTATATCATTTGACTTCCAGTGACTATACAAATACTTTTGGGACAAAATAAAAGCTCTATCTTAGTTTATTCAAAATTTATAGAGAAAAACACCAAAAATGCTTATTTGACCTAAGGTGACCTTTTAAAGGTCACAAGTCAAAAATTTTGGTATCAGCTTTAGAAATGGGCTAAGAGCAAGTCGCAACCGATGTTTGAAGTTGATTCCATCCACACTTACTGAGAAAAGCTCATTTCGTGATTTTCCCCATGCATTGTCAATGGGGAGGTCATGCTCTGCACATGACCTTAGGTCACCAATATCAAAAATCCCGGAACAAATGTTGTAGCTCCTGGTGGGCCCAAGATGTGGTATGAGTTTCAACTTGATCGATTAACCCTTCTTTTAGTTATGCCGTCCTAAGTATTTTTTGAGGTGAGGTCACTTCACCTGACCTGGTGACCTGACCTGATATGACCTTGAGCCAAAATTTTCAGGAAAGATGTAAAAATGATGAAGAAACAGTTAGACCAAGTTTGGCGGCGTGCGCGCCGCCGTTTTTTGGTCACTTCGGAAAAACCCGAGGGGGAGGGGTCTAAAAAGACCCCCCACCCGGGCGAAGGTTAACCTCTCCTCCAGAAAAGAAACATCAGAGCCATAATTGCCTCTAGTGTGTGCTAAGCAAAGGAAACTTAACCCGCGCCCCACCGGGGGTCCAGCGCCACCTTCGCCCTACCGGGGGGCCATTGATGGCCCCCCCGTCTAACTCCGAAAATATGGGCGTTAGCGCAAATCTGCAAAGTGCAATAGAAAGCTCGCGTGAATTCAGTAAGAAATTACTTCGCATGTTTTAGTGCTCAGGTCAATGGTTTGACCTCCAGAGGTCAAATTAGGTCAAGATCGGCTATTTTCACTCAAATATGCAATGATTAAGCAAACTGGGCATAACTCTTATGTCATTAGAGTTATTGAGGCCTGGTAAAGTACATTTGATAGCAAATTGTCAGTACTTTTTGCGCTATGGGGAACGTAAAGACTTCCCGCCAGTGGTTTGACCACCAGAGGTCACCTCGTGACCTAATATGACCTGAGGTCACGAAAGGTCAAAAAGTGACCTTGCCGTATATCAAATGAAAGCCAGTGACAAGACAAACACGATGGTATTTGTTTCACCGCTCTAGCTCAATTAGGTCAAAAGTTATTGTCAAAATACTGTTTTTGACCTCTGGTGACCTTGGATGACCTTGGAAAAGTCAAAGGGCAAATATGACCCCTGGGATCCGTGAAACGGTGTCCAAAAACGTTGTTCTGAGCAGTCTGAGTATTTGCAATCATTTTTGTGGCTTTTATATCATGAAATAGCTTTTCCCAATGCTTTTCCAATGGGAGAGGTCGCCTCGTGACCTGACCTCAGGGTACGAAATCGAAAAATCCCGGATATACACCTTGTAGACCCTGGAGGGGTCATGAAGTGTAGGAAGTTTTAAATCGATCGACTTTGAAATGTAGCTCTTACAGAGCTCTAAAGGTGAAGTGAGGTGACCTTGGTTGACCTCGTCTGGTGACCTGACCTTGGGTGACCCGGGGTAAAAAAATTTCAGGGATGATGGGAAAATGATGCAGTGAGAGGTAGAGCCCTCAACCGCGGTGCTGCGCCTCGTCGTTTTTCTGCTATCCCGGAAAAACCTTAGGGGGGCCATCGATGCCCCCCCGGTGGGGCGAGGGTTAAACCTTTACACCATTAAAAAATATTAGGCTGCCACTTCGTGCACTTACGTTTTCCCAGCAGCACAGCAGCGGGCCGTCAGCCCGTAAAACCTCGAGAACTAATTCCCGTGGAGAGGCTACAGTCCTGTGACGTAGGCGCAACGCGGCCCACTGATTGGTGCTGACAAAACTGTGCTGACAGATCGAACGGGGCCAAGCTTTCTTGTTGGAGCGGAAGGCCGGCACGGAGTCCGAAAATCCGGCTCAAGTCCCTCCACACCACCCACCAGCAGAACTCAGAGAAGAGCTGCCC
Organism: Lepas anatifera; assembly: GCA_034440635.1. Classification (NCBI taxonomy): domain Eukaryota; kingdom Metazoa; phylum Arthropoda; class Thecostraca; family Lepadidae; genus Lepas; species Lepas anatifera. Next base: position 579,779 of record JAOTON010001403.1, on the reverse strand, counting down.
TGGAGATGGTAGGCCAACTACCCGAGGCCAACTGGCGCTTCATCTGAGCTAGGACATGACTTGGCAGAGCAGTCACACCGAATTCCCAGCTCTCGTTCTTTTCTTCTTTCACCATTCCTTCCGCCACAATTCATTCTCGCTCTGGAGAGCCTTCATTTCCGCTACACCTATTCTGCTGGGCATCCTGAATAATGCCTTGATATGGTCCGACGTAATTCTTTTCATATGTATGCGAAATCAATTAGCAAAGGATAGCTATGCAAAGCAGCGCAAGCTCACTGCAGCTGTTTCTGGACCATTTTCCAGAAAACAAAACTTTATGGACTGTCACAGCCTGCCTCCAAAAGCAAGAATTAAAGAATAAATTAATCGCAGTAACGCTATAGCGGGATTATGCATCAAGGAATCACTTCGGGTTCCGATACTGATGGTTGGTATGTATTATTCGGCGCTCGAACGATAACCAACCGCAAACCTTCACCACGAGTGCTGCCTTCAGGAAATCCAGAAACGGCCAGAAGCCTGTCGAGAGTCATCCAGTACGTCCTGTTTCTACTAGCGTGTTAAGACGCTCAACAGGATGCCTGTAATTCCATCGGCCTTTATTGCTGTCCTCCCCTCTCTTGACCAACAGCCTGCCAATCTTCATTTCAGTTGCAGTGACTTAAAAACAATCGCACCAAGTAAATGTATTGTTCGCCGGCGAAGATCGCTGACAAAGATAGTCTAGAAGCATTCGGAAGGTCCAACAGATACATCCTGAATCTGACTGGTGTCTTGAAGAACTAATTAACGAACTGAATTTATTGCTGTTGTCCTGCGATGATACGCCGCCTCCAAGGCTGTTGCTTGAAACATCAACTGCTTGGGAGTTCACCGGTGTCGTTAATTGAATAACGGCAATATACCGGCGGCGACGGAACTCGTTCCAGACCGTTGATTGGGCCTGGGGTAACGTCGGAGCTTATGTCCCGAGCCATCCGACGACGTGGTCGGATACTGTGCCGAACACACTGTCAGAGATGGACACTTTCACCCGTCACTTATCAGATCATTCTTAAAAATCCAGGTCTTTGCAGATGTGCGATTGCTGCAAACATGATGCATTTTCTTTCTTGACAGTACGGGTTTATAATTTCGTACTGGTCTGCGCAATTTCGTATTTAAGCAAATGCAGCCTCCGAGTATTGCGGGAATTTCACGAACATTCGGAAACTACTATTCAAACAATAGATACACTAGGCTGTGCCGTTCGGTTATGTGACAGTTTGAATTCGAATGACAGACAAGTGCTTTGTATTCAACAGTAGCGAGCCGTTACGTTTTATCGGCGGGCTCTAATCATGTTTGAGAGGTGGCGGACGGGTGGTGCACTTTGACCCCGTGTCCCACCAGTCACATGACTGTTCGCTGATGTCAAAGGAAACGTTAGCGACAGCTGCTCACTTTCTCTGGCTTGATCATCTATATATGGACGTTTTTGGTAGTACTGACCATAGTTCATGGTTGTGTAAATGTACTAAAAAGCAATTCAAGTCTCCTGAAAACATATGACTTGATTTCGCATCCTATATAAATTATGACAGAGCCAACCAATGGAATAATTGCCTGAAAGGTTAGTGCATTATGTACCCGCTCTCAAAAGTTACTATCGGACCTGATGTCGCTGAGACACACAGCAGAAATAAACAACACGGCAGGGTACAGTTGCAGCGTTATCGTGACTGTGATGCGTTATCGTGACTGTGATGCTGAGCTCTTAGCCCACCATCCGTGTATGTACTGGTCCGGTCCGGGTGGTGACCAGACATTCAAACCCTGTGCCACACGGTTCCGGGTCCTGAGGCAGCATCAGGGGCGTAGCTCCTGGTCTGGATACATTGGTGGATGTCTGATGTGAGGTGGCTCGTGAAGTCTGGTCCGTAATGGGTGATTGCGCCGACTGGACGTTATCCAGGATTTCGTGGAGCGAGTGGCTCCTTCCCAGAGCCCCGGACTAGTTGAAATGTAATTCCCCATTTGTATTAAAGAGTCAAGTGAATTTAAACGTAAATTTCCAAATATTGCAGCATCGAGAGCCGCTGTACTCGGCACTCCTTACCGCAACAATTTGCGCAACTTTTCCTCCAAAATATGTGGGTTCTGTGTCATACGAGATCAGGTCACCGGACCAGGTCAAGTGACCTGGTGTTCCTCACCTCTAATTTTTTCTATCGAAGGGCCCTGTATTGTATTGTAAGCATTAATATCATCGGATACATACAGGGAACACAAACAGCTTCTGCTTCACCACTCATTCAAGTCACATTCCAAAAAATATTTGAGTGGTACTATGTGAGAAAGGTTTGATCTATCGATTATAATTCATGTGGCATAGGCTCACCGGGTACCATAAGTTTTGGCGAATACATTTTTTTGTCGATGGTCTAGGGTTAGGTACGAGTCAATACCCCTCCGTTGGAAATGCCTGGTAAAATGGCAAATTTACGAATACAAATTATTTTTGTAGATACAATTAAAAAAACTTCTCCCTAAAGCAACATACTGTGTCTATTTCAACGTCAATTGTATTTTGTCGATTCTTGGTCATGTTTGCTTTACCTATCGCTCCTGGCACCGACTGACCGAGTAGGCAGACCGAGTGGAGAGTCGTACTCCCGTGGCTGTTAATGGCCGTGACCTCTCGCTACCGACATTCCCTATTGACCGTGGCCGCGCCTTCCCCTACTTCATATCCCTGCGGTATCGGCGGCAATCACTATCTCTTAGGTGTTCGGGCATTCCCAGAGAAACATCAGAATGTGCTCTTGTCTGAAGCACCTCGTGTGGATATTACACTTTAACGATAACTGCACTATCTGCATTGTACTGGGTGCACTGAAAGTACTGGGCGTTTTGTCTTTTATGTGGCCATTATACGCATGGTTCGCTTAAACGGGCTCCCAAGATCAATTTCAGAAAGAGACACAGCTGGTTTTTGGAGTCGGAGCGTCACTCAAGTCATCAAGGGACTTGTAACAGAGACCCCAAACCCACCGTCCAAACGAGCAGCTCGCGCAATGAAGGGTTAATCTAGATGCCAAAGTTTAACGTCCCACAAAGCATATTTATATATTTGACATACACAGGATTTCCACTATTCATGTGGCTATTTTGACGCCGGTCGTAATGAAGATGAGGGACATAAATAGCAAACTTAAGCAAAAACACACTGTAGGATAAGGATAAGGATAGGATGTTTGATGGGGAAATACAATTGGCCGTGAAGGACAATGTTTGGCAGAAGGACAATGTTTGATGGGGAAGGGACAAAGCACAGCGACGGCTGTCCCGCTCAGGTCCCCCTCTCACTAGTCACTTGCCAGTCGACCTACGTTGGGTGGATATTGGGCGCGGGATCGTCTCAGGAGATTAACGGCATTCATTGGCTCCTGAAGTTAAGAAAGGTTTGTTTCTAAGGCTAAAAATTTTGGATTCCCCGGGCGCCTAAAGCAATTGACTTTATGCAAAGTCCTGCCGAATTGCTTCAGAATACTTGAGATGCTCGTTGTTAAAGTTAGAGGTAGAAAATGTAATTATTGCCGTCTGTGACCGTTGTAGAATATCAAAGAAAGTTGTTATAGTATACTTATTCATAACCAATAACACAAAACATGGGTTTCCATTATTTTGCGGATTCCATCAAATCTTGCGATAGCTTTAGTGACTTGTTGGTTTTAATGGATGCCGTACATCAACGTTTAGCGATGCTTCTCCATATTTAGTGATGCTGGTTAGTAAGGCTTCTAATCATGATTGTTTTAAGTTCCTCCAGGCTCGTTGCGGCGACTAGTTTGAGAGGCTTTGCATACATATATAATATGTTTACGTCAGTAGTAGTCAGATCTAAGAACAAAGGCCTTTTGTTGTTGCACAGACACAATCATTTTTTGAATAAATCATTATTTTCATAGCTCCATGAAATGTGAACAAAGTATTTGCAATCGGGTGGACTCAGTACAGTCGTGTCTAGTATTGCAGCGTTTTCTGGAGCCACCGACATCCCTGTCAGTGCCCAGGGCTTCAGTGAACACCGCTATTTTTGCCCCAGTAATTTATAATCTAACTCGGCCGCAGGCAGCTTAGAGCGATCTGTAGTCACCCAGTGGCAGACTTTTGAGAAATTTCATCTCGTCATTGAAACGTCCAGAAGGGGCGCTCTGGAATTGAAATTTTAGAGAAGGATCTGGAGAGATTAGCAGGGAATTATCAATAATGTTCCAAGAAAAAGTTCGAAGAATTCATTGTATTAGATTTCAAGGGGAAGTCTATTCAATGTCTATTATGAAGTTTAGGATCCAGCATCAATCTTGCCTTAAGGAATATATGACGCAATTGTTATTAGAGCCGTCAGAATTATATTAATGGGAAAATTTCAGTTCCAGAAGAGCTCGGAACCGTTACATGTCAGATATGACAAAGACGCTTTGTCCCAGACGAATCAAACCATGGCCTTTAAACTGAGCTTGGCCCAAAACATATTGAGAGAAAGATCTGATACCGTCGGAAATTTAAGCACAACGTAAACAGGCAATAATTTGGCCGGCTGGTGGCTGCCGCTGAGCGTCAGACAGGCAGTAAGCCCCGCTCTGGGCTGCAGCACTAGAGTCGCCGACCGTCATGAATACATAATGCATTCGACACCGTCAGCGGGCCCTCAGTGTCGACAGGCTGTCTGCCGCAGCGCCGCGCAGTAATGATGGGAGATGACACGTCGCGGTGGCATGATGGCGGGAGATGACACGCCGCGGCGGCATGATGGCGAGAGATGACACTCCGCGGCGGCATGATGGTGGGAGATGACACGTCGTGGTGGCATGGTGATGGGAGATGACACGTCGTGGTGGCATGATGATGGGAGATGGCACGTCGTGGTGGCATGATGATGGGAGATGACACGTCGTGGTGGCATGGTGATGGGAGATGACACGTCGTGGTGGCATGGTGATGGGAGATGACACGTCGTGGTGGCATGGTGATGGGAGATGATACGTCGTGGTGGCATGATGGCGGGAGATGACACTCCGCGGCGGTGTGATGACGGGAGATAACACGTCGTGGTGGCATGATGATGGGAGATGACACGTCGTGGTGGCATGGTGATGGGAGATGACACGTCGTGGTGGCATGGTGATGGGAGATAACACGTCGTGGTGGCATGGTGATGGGAGATGATACGTCGTGGTGGCATGATGGCGGGAGATGACACTCCGCGGCGGTGTGATGACGGGAGATAACACGTCGTGGTGGGATGATGATGGGAGATGACACGTCGTGGTGGCATGGTGATGGGAGATGACACGTCGTGGCGGCATGGTGATGGGAGATGACACGTTGTGGTGGCATGATGGTGGGAGATGACACGTCGTGGCGGCATGATGGTGAGAGATGACACTCCATGTTGGCGTGATGATGGGAGCTAACACGCTGTGGTGGCGTAACGTCGGGAGATGACACACTGGCGTAGCATCACGATCAGAGACGACCCGGTTTGGTGGCGTTTGGTCATCGTCGGGTGTTTGGGTACGGGTCGATAACCCGTGGTGGCGTGATGGTGGGCGGTGGCGTGGCGTCATAATTGGAGAAATGGGTTGAGACGGTTTGATGATGGGAGATAACTGCTAATGCAGGAATTTGACAAGGCAGAGGTCGAAATACAACTGCTCACGAGGAAATGATAGCCGTAAGAGAAACAGCACAAAAAGACTCACAATGTAACGGATATAACGGGATGATGGCCAAAATGTTATGATCGATGGCTGAACCATTGCGAGAGATTGCTGGATTTCGCTAACCAAATTCCAGGAAATGCAAGTTAAAAGGGGTCTCACTTAGACGTGATGCCTGCTGATAGGACAGGACAATATATGAATATGGTGGCGGAATGGAAGCTTGATGTAAAGAGTTAACGATTAGGCGGATCCAGGGGGAGCAGTTGCCCTCCCCCCAATCGACCCTGCTCTGAAAAGGTCGATGGCGCCCCTTGAAATGTCGCTTCCATCACCGTGCATGCAAGTATTAGCCTCCCCCCACAATAGGATTTGGCGCCCACTTCATACGTTTTGCCGTCCAAAAGAGGCGCCTCCTGATCCGGATTGCTTCCCCGCCCCGACCATAGCCCCCCCCTATCGGCAATCCAGGGTCCCCCTATCAAGCGTTCCAGTAACCAGACTGACGGAATCTCTGTTGTAACAGCGTGTTCAGTGGGCGGGAGGGGGATAAAGACGGCCACCACCCAGATTCCTGCGACTGGACGTCCTCAACAACCTTCTTAGCTGATGTTATTACAGGCAGCCCGACCAATTTCAGTAATAGCCAGTCACATATCTGTCACGGCAAGGTAGGTAGTCAGTCAGTCCCGCGGCCGGAGCTCAGTATCTGATTAGTCACATGCTTTGCGATGTCACTTCATTTGCATCACCGGGGTTATTAATGTAGCCAATTAGTGTGTCGGCTGTAGAGCCGGGTGGCAGAGTTTATTTCCCTTCCCCATGGATTAGGTCTCCTAGGGCAGTTTGTTAACTGCGGGTAATGGCTAACGGCGAGATCGGCAAAGATGTGCAGCGAGGGTAGACTAGGATGGCGAGCCAGAAGCTGAAGGCGAGAAGAAGGTGAGTGATTGAAGGCTGAGAAGCGATTGCCAGCCTGCAGATTTAATTATCTTGACTTACTCGCGCCTCGCTGGGGTCCCTGGCATGAAGTGCCCCGCTGGGGGGGGGCGTATTTCGCACCCTCCGTAAAACATTTCCTAAGAAATCGTAATAAGAAATTACGGTCGGCGTTCGAAAGCTCTTGAAGAGACGAAGAGAAATTATACGGACTATTTTTGTGTCAAATCAATATTGAGGGCAGCATAGGTCTAGGAAGATTCCATATGCTTACAACAGGGCAGTATACATTTCCCCTCTAGATCTTTACCAGTTGATCTATAGAAAATATGTATGCATCGTTGGCTTCTTCTCATCGGGGCTAATCCAGAGATGTATAATATGACATTTCCAGGTCAAATGGTGAAAATGATTTGACATCGAGTTAGGTCAGGGTCACAGGGTGGCCTGGTATGGTCATGTTGCATATCAATCAACTCCCGGTGATAAAATAAGGACAATGCAAGCAAAATGGAAGCTGTATTTCAAATCAGTAGGAAGTTATTGGCAAAATAATCACTGTAAGACTCTTGTGATCACATGACCTTTGAGAACTCAGATAGTCAAAAACCCAGCTTTATGGTCAGTATTGTGGTAACAATACTCGGTTTGAGGATTTTCAGGTTTCTATATCAAGTATTTACTGAAAACGAGCCCTTTCTATTTTTCACCATATAATTGTAATGAGGTGACCAAAAAATGGACGCCACCTTAGGTCAACAATATCAAAATTCCGAGACAGCAGATTTGTAGACCATAATGACGCTATCATATTGTGAAAGTTTGAAACTGATCGGTTCGCAGATGGTACTTAGGCGCCGCTTTAAACGCGTGATTTTGGGTTTTGTGGTCGGATCACTTGACCTTGAATAGCTCCTTGACCTGACATGAGCGTAACAATTTTGCTAGATGCGTGGAATTGTTTAGAGGGATAAGGTACTGTGAGTTTTGTTGTTCTGCATCTCTTCGTTTCCGCGTTATCTGGGGAAAACCCGGAGGGGATGAATTTTGCCCCCCTCAGCGAAGCGTGTGTTAATTTTTAGTTCTTATCTATATGTGCAATCATGATTCTTATGGTTTAACGATGCACCAACGGCCAATGTTATACGGCGTCGCCAACTCTTATCCTGTTAGGAGGGATTCGGAGATCAGATCAGCATATTCAGATGCTCCGCCGGGACTCGAACTCTGGATCGGTGGCTTAGGTGACAGTAACGGTACCCGCTAAGCCAGTCATTCACATCGCCATAGCAGACCTCCGCCAGCGCTGTGTTGCCAGCGTTGTGGATTCCTGAATTCCCTTGAGAAATTATAAAAGCCAGTGTGACCAAAACTATATCACATTCGTGTGAAGCCTCTGCCCCCGTCAGAGGAGCATTCGTCCAGAAATTCCATTTTCTGATCTCTGTCAGATTTTCCAGCTTTAACAGAGACGGCTGCGGCGAACCTTTCACCAAACGGTAGTTATCCATAATGAGCCGGCTGATGCCATTGTAAATCCCTTGCCGGCAACTTTAGGGTGAAGCAAATGAAATAAAGTTGTTGGGGCACCCGGTGGATTAGCATTCGAAATACATTTGCATACTGGGCGCCGCGGGGCGGGAGCTGTTAGGTGGTGTCTGGAGCTGGCCGTTGGAAGCACGAGGAGTTCTTTATGGCTCAGCTGAGGTTCAAAGGAGGTCTGCAGCCAAAATCATCCGCAAATTTGTGGTGCCATGCTCGTTTACGCGGAAATGTGTGACTTGCGAACAGAAATAAGGCCGTGTGTACAGCGCAGAGGATTATAAGCAGAGGTAGGTAAACGATCAACGGTACAAGTTCTGGAAGAATAGTAGTTTGTTGAAAATATTGGTGGGAAAATGAATAGAAGTGACCGTGGTGTTTGGTATGCTCACTATTACTGGGTTTCTGTTAGATTACTGAAGTTCAAGCATTTTGAAGTGGATATGATGAGAGTGAGCAATGCCTTTTGTCTTCGTGTTGGAGGTTTTGCTCCGCCATATTTGAGCTGCACACATAGTTCTCTGTCGTCATTCCATGTGTAAAAATTAAAACCTGTGCCTTGCCAGATATCACTCGAATATGAATTGTATTATTATTTTTAGACAATTTAAGTATCTTTGACTTGTGAATGCCTTTAAAGATTCTTTCTTTCCATGCTCATTCTTTTCGGCCCTCATCCAGCAAAGACATTTCCATGTTCTCTCGGCAAGTCTAAAAATCCATCAGATTCATGTTTAATTGCAAGGTAATATACGATAAACTAACACAACATTATTACTTCTAGTTATCGCATGCATAACATGATATATACGGAGGTGGGTAAACTACACGAATATTTACAGCTGTTAGAAATATTGCATCCTCCCGCAAAAAAGGCTTTAGTGTGGGATTTTTCGTTGTCAATGTACTAACTATATGCCAGATCTGATCCTATGTATATCACATCCACCAATAGTGTATTAGCCACCAGTTAATCTTTGGAAAATCTTCCTTATAAGGACTATAAGGGCCCTGAACTTATTTATAGTGTAGGGTATGTTCAATTCTGCAAAGTAGGCAATCTTTGAAATTGGTGCTACCACAGCAGCCCCAAATTTAGGAAGAATGGTGAGGCTGCATTAGCTCATTCGTGTGCTTAATTTTGTCTGCGTGCAGGTGTGGAAATACGCACCAACTTGCCAACCAGGGATTGCGACATACCTTGACTACTGAAAATATTCAGTGCTACAGAACTGACAGAACGACATCTCCAAAATCGGAACGTCTCCGGATACACAGGGCCCGACGGCAATTCCTGTTTACTGAAGGACAGTCTCTGTGCATTGTCGAATGCATTTAGAAAATTACTAGCACAGACGTAAGATTCGTCATCTGATGCGTGGGTTATCGGATCCATCGTAAGATTTGACCACCGGTTGAAGGGTATTTGTGAGGTATTTGTTTTTTTATAAATTTTGTCCAACTTGTTCCCAGTACGGCTGCTGGAGTCGGAGTCTCACTGAAGTCCTCAAGGGACTTGTCACGGAGACCCCGACCCCACCACCCGAACGAGCAACTCCCACAATGAAGGGATAATTTAGAAGCCAAAGTTTAACGTCCCACAAAGCACAGGGACGGCCGCCCCGCTCAGGTCACCCTCTCACCAGTCGGTTGCCAGCCGACCTACGTCGGGCAAACTATTGAGCGCCGTAGCGTCTCAGGGGAACCTATCCCAAGCCTGGACATGCACTGCCACTGCATGTTTCTGAGCAGCGGGCCGGAGCCCAACGCTCTACCAACTGAACAACCGGGGCGGCTAAGCAGTTCAGCTGGCAAACACTAACTCCTCACTCTACAGGCACACGGTACTTTGCCAACTGTTGCTGAACTGCCACGGGTCGCTGGTAGCTCAGTTGGTAGACGAGAAGCGGCATGGGCTACAAGGCTAATCATTGCGGGTTTGCTTCCTGGGTGTCCCGTTTTTTCGTTTTACGTCAGCGTTGTTTTGCAGTGTTTGACAGCCTTTACACAGGTGGCAGAATTACGCATGTGTGTGATGTTCAGTAAGCTTCACTGCGAATTCGGGAATATTATTGCCTGGTTGTTTTTACATCAATTTAGGTACTGTTTTTCGTAATATGTGTGACTTTGTAATTGCCTATGTTGAAAAGTTCAAAGTGACAGCTTTCAGTGTGAGATGTTAGGTTGGCGACAGGTCTGAGGTTTTTCCTCCTCTGGGCGCGTTAATGGAGCCGTTTTGTCGAAACTCAGTGATATATTTTATGGTATATATTATAATGAACAAATGTAGAGTTCTGTCGCCCATGTTAACCGTCGCCCCACCGGGGGCCATTGATGCCCCCGCTAAGGTTTTTCGGGGTAGCAGAAACAAAACGAAATGCAGGACCGCGGTTAAGGGCTCTATCTCTCACCCCATTATTTTTACAACATCCCTGAAATTGTTTACCCTGGGTCACCCAAGGTCAGGTCACCATGTGAGGTTAACCAAGGTCACCTCACTTCAAACTTTTGAGCTCTATAAGAGCTACGTTTCTCTTTCGATCAATTTCAAACTTCTTACAGTTCATGGCCGTGCCAGGGTCTACAAGGTGTATATCCGGGATTTTTCGATTTCGTGACCTAAGGTCAGGTCACGAGGTGACATCTCCCATTGAAAAAGCGTGGGAAAAAGCTGTCTTATGATCTAAAAATCACAAAAACGATTGCACATGCTCAGCTTGCCCAGAAAAGCGTTTTTGGACACCCTTTCACGGATCCCAGGGGTCATATTAGCCCTTAGAATTTTCCAAGGTCATCCAAGGTCACCAGGGGTAAAAAAACTATTTGGAAATAACTTTTGACCTAACTAAGCTAGAGCGTTGAAACAATCACCATCGTGTATGTCTCATCACTAGCTTTCATTTGATATACGGCAAGGTCACTTTCTGACCTTTGATAACCTCAGGTCATATGAGGTCACGAGGTGACCTCTGGAGGTCAAACCTCTGGCGGGAGTTCATTACGTTTCACATAACGGAGAAAGGTCTGACATTTTTCTATCAAATTTTGTTTACCAGACCTCAATAGCTCTAATGGCATAAGAGTTAGGCCCAGTTTTCTTAAGCATTGCATATTTGAGTGAAAATAGCCTATCGTGACCTAACTTGACCTCTGGAGGTCAAAACATTGACCTGAGCACTTAAACATGTAAATTAATTTCTTACTGAACTCACGCGAGCTTTCTAATGCACTTTGCAGATTTGCGCTAACCACCATATTTTCGGAGTTAGAGGAGGGCCATCGATGCCCCCCGTGGGGGTAAAGGTGGCGTCGGACCCCGGTGGGGCGCGGGTTAAACGTATGGGAACTAAGCTTACTCGGCGCTCACTCAGAATCGCACCCCCTTGTTACTATCCCTAGGTAATGTATTATCCGCGATGCTATTTATGGCATCATTTTGACTCCTCTGAATGCTTTGGACTGTAACGTATCCTCAATAACACGTACATACATGACTTGAGCCCATTCGTTATCGCTAATTGGGCTGCGCTCTTCCGCGTTCAGTATGTGTGCGCGATTTCTAAGCCAATGATATCATTAACTTGAAAATAATTATCATGGTTTTCGCCTGGCAATATGCATTCATAGGAAAGCGGCAAATAAATGGTTTATTAGCGAAAAATGTAAAACATGGTTGTTGACAACGACAATTGCTGAAAACTTGAGTCTGTGTTTGGGGCAATCCTAGAAGGCCCCTGTTTTCGCTTTTAGAATTTGGACTGGAAGAATGGTGACGTGACAAATCGAGTCTGGTGCCCAGTCAAGTCCTCTGACTGAGTTTCCGGGGAGTTAACTCTGAGCCTGTTGACACTGTCCCGGCGGACATGTAAGGCCCTTAAAGCGAGACGAAGAGCGTGGATAAGACTATCAAAATCTTCGCGAGAAAAGAGAAGCGAAGCGATTTACTAAGAAGACGCGGGCTTGCTAATTGGAGCCTCGTGTTTACCTTGATAGCTGTGTTGAGCTTTTGCGTAGGACATGACCGTTTTGACTGGGCTAAGAAACTGACGTCATGAGAGTAATGATATTTCCGGACCGTCTAAATGAAAGCTAGCAACAAGGTTTTACCGGTGCTGACTTAGATAATGATAAAATTTGTCTGATGATTTCTTTATTTTGAGAATGTTTTTGCCTAAAAATTTAGCCAACTTCTGTTGTTGCTAGTTTCTGAAATCGTTGTAGGATCTGTTGGGGGCGTCCCTGGAACGTCACTGCATCCTTCCCAGCCCAGTCGAAAAGGGCAGATCTCCAGCTAAATTTAATGTGGTCGGACGTAGAACTGCTGAGAGCGACGGGCCACCACTGAACCTTTACTGCTCACAATTGGGTCTTCTCGTATATTTATATACTAGGGTTCTACAGTATCTGCGGTTTTACCGCGTTGGGTCTATCTTGGGTCTATTTTTTTAATGGTTCACATTTTCCGACTGTAACCGAGACTTCGTATTTGGGGTCCTCGTTGCCGTCCGCTCATACTCCTGGCACACATGTTTAGTTATTTTCTCTCTGAAAGTAGGGCACTGACGCTTCCGACGTCCATGAGTATAGTTCAATTTACAGCTCAGTCTGGGAAATTTCCACCACTGAAGAACAAGGAGCATCAGTTGCGGTGGTGGGGAAGGGAGAGCAGTAAGGAGACAATTGATGTTACTTCATTTTGGTTACCTCTTAGCTTCGTTCCCTCTAACAGCTGCAGCGTTGGCTAATTTTGAACCTACGAGGCACTTTGGTTAGGATTTCGAAAATAATGCAGAAAATGTGCTCTCTAATGTTAAAAATTATGGTAAAATTGGTTTCATACTTTTCCTTCACTGAGTGTGTATTCGGTCGAGATTTCTTGTAAAGCAGTTTATATGGTGGCTATATTTTCAAATTTTTGGTCTATAAAACTAGTTGTGAGCATTTGAGATTTCTTCGAATGTATCAATGTCCCGGCTGAATGCTGTGTGATATTTTCAGTGGGTCCGCGTTCCTGGTGCACTATTTTTCCTGTGATTGTTTGTCGTGTTCCCATCATTTTAATCACTCCGCGCTCACGGGCAACGGATATTGCATTGTGTAAGGTATCTCAGTACGCCTGGGAGTAAAAGTGCGAGAGCTCCACGGTTTGTCACTGTTTGTACAGGGTGTTTCATAAGAATGATATTTTTGAGTTGGTCATAATGCGGCTATAAATAGGTTGTTGTGGTATGATTTACATATCAATCGAAAGCAAATTTTGGGACATTTACGATTATTAGTATTTTGATAGCTGTTTTATAATTTTGCTAGTTCAAAGTAGTCTTAAAAATGAGTAGAAAATACTGTCTATTTTGCCTTCATCAAACATTTTAGTAGAAATCACGTGCGTATCAGTGACAAGTATCACGAATGACATCAAACTTACATTGTCACTGTGGTGCATACAGTCCACACGCCATTGCCTCTGAAATCAATTCTAAAAAAACCTCTCAAGCCTAGGAAAGCTCGGATCCAAGCAAGCAATTCCCAATTGGTTCATGTCCCTTGTTCTGTGGTGAACAGTGACATCTTTGCATGTGTCCGCCGCATTCAGTCATTCATATGGAAGGTAAGCCAATGAGCCATATGGAGTTTGAGCCAAAAGCTTTAAACTTGTAACATTACGAAACTTGCCTTTGATGTGCATGCTCACCTGCCATCTTCGCCTGCTAAAGCCTTTTAGAGTGCTGCCAGCTCCGTGTTCTCAAATATAACTAGGCATATGTCATGTTTCTTGCATCATTTTCCGAGAACATTTAAGACGGGGAAAATATTTGATTCAAATGGAACATGCTTATAGAAAAATGTCCTACAATTTACCATTAAAATGAGCGTTTTGTGGACGGATTTGAAGGATTTTAGCACTTTACTGAACATTTTAAAAATATCATTCTTTCGAAACACCCTGTATGATGCAAAATCCCAGCAATCTCCGTGAGTTTGTGAAGAAATTAATGCTGAAATCTTCACCTGCAGGCAATTGCATTAGCCAGTGCTCCTAGACTTCCATTTCGGGCTAGTTAAAACAGTTCGCTTGGTAAAACTGATTGCCCAAAAACACCAGAAAGGAGACAAATTCTCAAAACAGACAGCCATTTTGCAAACGGCAGTTTAGATTTGCGGACTTCTGTTCAGTGCTTTCGCGAGATGTTCTGGTCTGTTAGATATATTTCACGGGCCTGGTATTGAGTCAGCATGGCTGAGGTTAACAGTCAATACGTTGGTGTGAGAGGAGATGGAGAGATGGGAAGCTCTGAACAGCTCGCGTGTGACTGTTCATACCGTCTCCGTATTATCTATCACTTTTCTTTGAAATTATGTTTTTTTGTCACACGTTTGCGTGTTGTTTGCGTGACAAAGTGAATTGTGGAATTAATTGATGATAAAGGTGTGGAAAAATATGCGCTCTGGAGTAACGTGCCACCTGCTCCCTCAGGAACGTAGCGTGCTGAGAGCATATCGTCCCAGCCGCATTGAAAACTGCGCGATTTATTCCTCCTAGCTTGCATTAACACATTCGATTGTTTTTGCCCCGGCCTTCTGAAGAATGATAACTGAATATGCATTCTCCCCTGTACTTAGCTTTGATCCCGGGACATTCTGTGGACAGTAGCTGATCCCACTGTGTCGTTTGGCAGGGCTGACGCGCTGAAGAGCACTCATCCTCTGTGTGGCACTCTTTAACAGGTGGGTACGGTGAGGCAAGCCGCGATTGCACTGTCCAGATAAGTTATAGTACATCCAGGTATAGCTTAGAATGGAAAATAATGATCCATACTATTCCAATTTCTATTTATTTTGTGTAGAAATGTTAGGTACAAAAAAGATAATGTCGACACCATCAATATTTTTGCAGGTCGTAGGTTGAGACCTCAAGATAGGACCTGAATATAACTTGGGTGGCTGGAGTTTGTCTTTTGTGTCTTCTGTCTCTGTCTCTCTGTCTCTCTCTCTCTCTCTCTCTCTCTCTCTCTCTCTCTCTCTCTCTCTCTCTCTCTCTCTCTCTCTCTCTCTCTCTCTCTCTCTCTCTCTCTCTCTCTCTCTCTCTCTCTCTCTCTCTCTCTCTCTCTCTCTCTCTCTCTCTCTCTCTCTCTCTCTCTCTCTCTCTCTCTCTCTCTCTCTCTCTCTCTCTCTCTCTCTCTCTCTCTCTCTCTCTCTCTCTCTCTCTCTCTCTCTCTCTCTCTCTCTCTCTCTCTCTCTCTCTCTCTCTCTCTCTCTCTCTCTCTCTCTCTCTCTCTCTCTCTCTCTCTCTCTCTCTCTCTCTCTCTCTCTCGCTCTCTCTCTCTCTCTCTCTCTCTCTCTCTCTCTCTCTCGCTCTCTCGCTCTCTCTCTCTCTCTCTCTCTCGCTCTCTCGCTCTCTCTCTCTCTCGCTCTCTCGCTCTCT
This sequence comes from Lepas anatifera, assembly GCA_034440635.1. Taxonomy (NCBI): domain Eukaryota; kingdom Metazoa; phylum Arthropoda; class Thecostraca; family Lepadidae; genus Lepas; species Lepas anatifera. The sequence continues at coordinate 564,167 of JAOTON010001403.1, read as the reverse complement.
CGCTCTCTCGCTCTCTCGCTCTCTCGCTCTCTCTGCTCTCTCTGCTCTCTCTGCTCTCTCGCTCTCTCTGCTCTCTCTGCTCTCTCTGCTCTCTCTGCTCTCTCTGCTCTCTCTGCTCTCTCGCTCTCTCTGTCTCTCTCGCTCTCTCTGCTCTCTCTGTCTCTGTCTCTCTCTCTGCTCTCTCGCTCTCTCTCTCTCTCGCTCTCTCGCTCTCTCTCTCTCTCTCTCTCTCTCTCTCTCGCTCTCTCTCTCTCTCTCTCTCTCTCTCTCTCTCTCTCTCTGTCGGTGTCGGGTCGGGTCGGGTCGGTCTTTGCCTCTGCCTCTGCCTTTGCCTCTGCCTCATCATTATAGTCCTGATTGGGCGTCATAGTTGTGAGACTTAATGATACAGTTCCTAACTGTACTTTAAGATTGCATTGACTGACCACGTATGTTAATGAAGAACGTAAAACGTTGTTATGTAAGGTCGGGGCATGGCCTAATCTTCTACCTGTATCGTACGGTAGCGTCCTTTTCTTTTACGAGCTCGGATGTATCTTCTATTCATGACATTCATGAATGTTGAGCATTGTAGCACCCGTGTAAATCATTCATGAACCGTTAACTGTGTTATCCTGTAGTTAGACACTCGATGAGAGCTGAGCTAGGCCACCAAGACACATTTCCAATAGGTGCTGGTTAGTCTGGCTTGACACTGTAAGCATGCTTTGGATATTGACTTTCGGAAGTTTATGTCACATGTATATTCTAGCTTATTGCACACAGGTTCTGGGTGAGACCGATTGTTTAGAATTTACAGCACTTTGCCTGGTCTGGAGAAATTATATATTAGTGTTCCAGATTCAATCTGTAACACCGTGAAATATGTCCAAGAAAATCATCCCTCATTCTATAAAATTATTGTTGAGTGTCTGTATCCGTATATTACTTGAGTGAAGATCTTGGAGGGGTGAGTGGGGTCAGGACCCCTAGATTTGGAGTCTCCCATGGGCGTTGTAGGTATAGGGCTTGCATCCCCCCCTGGATCGAGAAGAGATCTCCCAGTCTTAGTATGTTATATACTACATACAATCATCGACTACAAAGACTGCCCGGTTACACGAAATCCTCCACGATTTTCATGATAGTGACAAGCATACTCCCGGAGAGAAAATTACAACCAGTCTCAGCTCAGCTCAGCTCGTCCGCGTAGGCGGATTAGGCGGGGTCATCAGTGTCAGCATAGTCGGGGGGCGAGATTGATGGAGCCCTGGCCGCTGGCTAATTCATCACATTAGCTAATGAGCCGGCCGGTGCTGCAGCCGGGCCGCTGTCGACACCTGGACGTGCTGCACGTGCCCGGACTGGACATGCCGCGCCGGTTCCAGCGCCGCCCGCTCTCGCTTCACAGCGATACGGTTATAGAAACCTCCTCCCCGCCTGATCTCACAGAGTGGGCCAGTAGAACACTGCCTAAAAAACGGCAGGTGTAGACATCGAAGGCTGAATGGGTATGAATGCGCCCCACCCGTTCCCACACTGTCAAACCAGGGGGACATCCTAAAAGTTGTTTGCATTTTCTCCCTATTATCAGCATTGACCTACCGAAAGATACCCAATTTTGATGTTGAAGTGTATCTGTGACGTTTTGAAAGACAGTCGATATGTTCAAATGACCGGTTCGGGGTCGATCCATCTTCCCTGGTAAAAACTGATGGGGCGACGATTCGGGCTGCAAGGCAGTGGCCGTTATCGCGCATTCGTGGGGGTCGCGCCAGCACCACCGCCGTCTGGGAGCCCTGCACGTGTCTCTGTATCCACCATGACGTCACCCATTGGCGGACGCAGGGGGGGCATTCCGGCCATGCCCCCCAAGCGCTGGAGGGGGCAAACTATCTTTTGACCCCCAAACGCCGGAGAAATTTTTGAAAAAAGGTGTTTACACTAGGTCTGTAGAGCAAAAAATTATTCGCTCCCACCCCCTCCCCCTGGAGAGCGATCATGATCATGTACTTGGAGAGGTAGCTTATACTAGGTCTGTCGAGCACTGAAAAAGGGTTTACACTAGGTCTGTAGAGGAAACAAATATTTGATCCCACCCTCCCCCCGTCTGGAGGAGAGGCAGACATGGGTTTGCCCCCCCCAAAACTCGGGTCTGCGTCCGCCCCTGACGTCACCCGCCCGTGTCGATGGGTGTATTAGAGGTCTCATGACCAAGTGTTATTTGGCTGGGTTACAGCTGACACCGTTAGACGGGGTGCCCAATATCACTGAAATTCCCGCGCCGAAAGCAGTCGGTTGTTTGGCTCTCATGCAGCAGACGTGGACTCCTGCCATCTGCATCACGTTAGTGCTGCGACAAAGAGGGAGTCGGGTGACGTCACGTGTGAGGTGGCCAATGGGCTGCGAGTGCGTTTTTTCCGCAGTTAGAAGTAATTTGCCTTCCACTGGAATGGAAGAACATGAATAATCCTACCTACTCGTATCGTGATCTGAGGCGATTTCCACCTGGTCCATGGTCAGGGCGGAAATTCGTTTTTATATTTTGATCTTTGTGCACACCAAATGCAATGGAAGGTTTAACCATTTCCGGCAGGGGGCTAATATTGCCCCCTTCAGGTTTTCGAGAATATCTCGAAACGGCTTCGATAGAACTTGAAACTTCCTGACTTTTCCTAAAACTAGTACAGGCAGGTTTTCGAAATTTCAAGATTATATATTTACCAGGGGCGGAGCTATGGCTGGGTTTTGGGGAGGTTCTATCCACAAACCAAGTATTATCGTATGCGATGGGTTTTTGTAAAAGGAAGCCGTCTCTGCTGATCCTGATACCAGTTATATGGTTTTATTATATCATTTGTTATGTGAGATGATAGTGCATTCACAATTGTCACTATTTGTATTCATCAGGGGCGGTTACAGCAGTTCAAAATGGGGGAATGTTACAAGAAGGACTAAACGTTAGTAAGTGAGAAGACTGCTTACAGCCGTGTCAGGCGAATACAATTGGGTATATGAAAATTCAAAATAGTTATAACCCAATTCTAGATTACCAGAGGCGTGTCCAGTCACTACACATTTTCAAAATGTATATTCCCAGCCAGTATCACCGCCGCGACTCAATATCGTTGTATATTGAAAATGTGTTTCCAATCACCCCCACCCCCCACGACGAGTCCTGATCCGCCTATGTCACCCCCTTCCCAGAGCTGCCATGGGAGGGTAAAAATTATCAGAAATTAAATTTCAACTAGTCGAGGGACTAATATACTCATGTATGTATTTTACCCCACTGTTTTACCTTACTGCATCCGCCCCTGATGAGTTTTCACTTTTTCTCATTTATTTATGTGTCAAAGATGCCAAGCAGTATATGACGGCTTCTAATCCGCGTAACAAAAACTTTTAGGTTGTATATATTTCCCCTCATAGTCCTGGTCCTGGAACTGCCATTGAATTTCGAGTTTTGCGTAACTCAGTATATGAAAATTTTGGGTCAATTATTTGTAAATCTGAACTAGTTTTGTGAAAATCGTACAACAGAGACAAGGGTTATGGAAAATCTAAAAATACACAAAAATTGTATATTTTGCACGACCTTCTCCAAAAAATAAAAATTTAAACTTTTTTCAAAATAAAGTTTAGCAGCAGAGGAATCTATGGCACTTTGAATTTTCAAAATCGGCCGGTTAGATTACGAATCTTAGGGGGCCGATATTGCCCCCTGCCGGAAATAGGGTAGCCGGGCCTGACGGAAATAGGGTTAAGATATCGCTCACAGAGATAGAGGGGCTGAGGCTGACGTAGTCAGAGATGGAGCGAAGTTTGTGGGGTGCTCCGAACACTGAACATCATCAGGATAACCGGCGCTCCCTCGCCGTCACGTGCGGACGACCGTGCGCAGGACGTGACGGCGTCACGTGGCGTGACGCCGTCACAAAACATCGCTGCAGAGGGTCAGACCTCCCAACGGTTTTTGCTCGAATGCTACATCATAGCGAGTAAACGTGACGTTGATGATGGGCGTGACTCCCCTGGAAATCATTCCATCGGTGAAAGGCTAGTGTTACGGTACAATCGAGAAGAAAAGCGGCGAGCCATGAGCTCAGTAGGACAGAATCTGATATTTCGGTATTCGCCACCTCGAGGGCAGAAAATTCGAAGAATAATTATTTTCCCTTCTCCATTCCAGCTATATATCTATTTTGTGACGAAAATATGCATCAAGTACATTTCTATTCTTGCCTGCGCTATGTCTCTGCTCAATGCCGCAACGCTAAACCCGGCTTTCTGGACAGGCGTGGCGTTAATTGCCGCTCGTTAGCGCGGGCTGCCGTGGGCTGGTTTCTGGGCCGGCATCGCTGGCTCCGGCGGCCCGCAGCCGCGCTGCTGCCGGCCCTTCCGCCGCGCCCCGCTGACAGCCGGCGCTATTTACTGTCGGGCCGCGCGCGCTATCTCAGGCTCCAGCGTCGACCGGCGGCGCGTTTGTCTTAAACGGCCGCTGAACCCACCGCCGAGTTCATCTTGATTGTTGAAACATTAGTACAGCTTCAGTGGCACCCAAGCCGCGCCAGTTGTGTCGAGTTGCGGGAGCTTGCAGTCCTGTGTGAGTTTCTGCGTGATAAGGGGGTCTTTGAGTGGCCTATGCTTAAATGGACGGAGCACGGGGCTGATCCAGTTGAGGGTGGGTAAACCTGATGACTCAATGGTGGGCCACTGAAAAATAAAATCATACGCTGCCAGGAAGGCTCGCTTTCTTATGGTTTGTAAGTCAGAGCTCAGCAGGAACTATGTTGGTTTCCTGGTTTCCCAGCAATTTGTGTTCGAGCGTAATGCGTTTCAACACCAAACAACATGCTGTATGATGCCCTACCCTCCTCGTTGCGGGTTGGAGGGGGTTTTGCACTCCTTTGTTCAAACTTTGAAACTAGACCGTTTTTAAGACTGCACCACACTAGCTGTTGGTTGTCCTTCAACTGTGCATGTGAAAACGTGTGCGAGTCATCTTGCGCGAAACAAATTTGAAACCCTAAGGCAGAACCAATCAAATAAGCCAAAACAACCAGATGCGCCAACACATCATGTCTGACACCTCACCTCCACGTTTGCCGGAGCCCACGACACAGTACAATCAGCCCTGTCGGTCCACCGCGCAGTGCGGGGGTCGGCGTGGGGGCGGGGTCACCGACCACGCCCGGCACGTGCTGCCGTCGTCGTAAGCGACGCTCTGAGCTAGCCGCCGTGAGCGTCGGACGGCTGAGCGGGCCGGCGCCATACGGCCACAGCCGTAAACTGGCGTCGCTGCCATCCCAATAGCTGAGCACTGCTGCTGAGACGGTGATTGGCCGGAGACGCAAACTGGTGACGTCACTTTCTAGAGGTGATGACGGACGGCTGCTGAGATTGGCATCGTTAGGAATCCAGCTTGGCAGTATTTTTTCTTAATTTAGAATGAATTGAGATTCGTAAACGGACTTATTATTAAATATTAAGGATATGAATGAAATATCAATAAATGTAGGAAATATAACAACTGTATATAAGAAGAGTCAATATGAAAAATAAACTATATCTAGAAATCGAAATACAGTGTGTGACCTTTATACCTGAATGAATACTGCCAGCTCGGTTGACTTTTGAAGGGCTCGGGATCTTTGAATATTTTAATGACTGTGACAGAGCAAGCTAACTCAATCAGGATCACTTCCAGGTGTCCCCAATGTTAAATTTTAATTAGTTTCATCGTTTTAACGAGTTAGTCCATGTTACCCGTTGTTCGCCCTTCCCAGCCCACACACATCGATGTAAGCGTCCAAATGAGGAAATTCCTGTCAGGCACAATATAGGCACCAAATGGAGTACTGTATGGATATTTTCAGTATCAGTGCATTTCAATCTACCACAACTGGTTTACACTACCTGAAGAGGCATTCGAGCAATTGGCTCACTCATATTCGCCTCCGACAACGCTGTCAAGTCGGGATGTTTTCTTAGCTTCGGCTCTGGTTGTTCAGCTCAACAGGGCTCGCGGGATAATTACCTTTGGATACCTGAGCAGCCTCAGGATGGTATCGACCGTAGGAGCTGTCCAATAGACTCATGTATCTGGGTGTCTGGTACGGTTCTGCCAATTGGTCGTGGTCCTTCTGTAGGACCAGGAATTTGGTCCATACCATTAGACAAAGTTGTGATTCAAAATACAATATTTTCTTTGGGTATCTGTGATTTAACCAGAAATGATTAAATGAATTTGCTTCTCACGTTCTGTGTTCAGCGTATTCGTTTGACCCACGCCATGTTTCGTTTGGACGTTATGTTGCACACCAAGGGCCTTAGTATCCAGGCTGCTCAATGCTCATATATCTGAGTAAATGGCTCACATCGGTTTCTATCGTAGTTTTGTCATGTATTAGGTTCCCTCCTGCTTCACCTGATGCCTTCTCTTTTCAACCAGTTGCCCTCACAACGACGGGCAGGTTTTCGAACCGTCACATCCAGTACCATCACTTCCAGCGCCGTCTGGCTCCATCTCCTGGTGTCTGTGTTTGTGGCCTGTGCCCGGACTACCAGGTGGTCCGTGACGCCCGCGCTGCCCAGCGTTGGCACGCGCCCGCCCCTCCCCGCCAGGTGGACAGCGGCGCGCTGGTCAGCTGGTCTGCACCAGATGGGGAGGGGGGGCGGCAGACAACTGGAAAGGCGGGACCTGGAGCGGAAAGTGGTGACGGTGGGATTGTGTAAGCGTAGAAATGGAACACACCGCGATGGCATGATGTTTTTCGATGTGAAGGAAACGGTGGTTGTCCCTGGGTTAACTGTTGGTAGTGTGTAATGGGCGAGGCTGACACTGCACTGTCTTTGTTTAGCTACGGCCGGACAAAATCGTCGAAGGTGAACGTCAAACTTAAAATTGTTAAGAAAAGGCGTGCCTTATTAGCTGTTATTCGTCCAGCATCTGGTAATGACGGACTGGGATGGGCATTACAAAAGTCTCAGCCACAAACAAAGAGCCGATGCTTCTGTCCTGGGAAGGAGTGGAGCCCCTAGCTTGACTTTACCCACTTACTTCTCCTCTCCTTTGATCAGAGTCGGGTGGTCCACTTCTTAAGTTCATTATATAAACCAAAAAGTAGCGGGGTAGCGGGTGGCGGACTGAAAGGAATTAAAAAATATTTTACTGCTGCCGGCAGGCTGTTAAGGGGACCGCTCATAAGAGTTAGGAGATAGAGATTGATGAAAATGTTTTCGTTCGTTAAGAAAAATAACAGAATGCGATTTTTGAATTATTTTTGTTGTGCCGTTTTGTTTGCTTGTCTTGCAATAAATAGTTTAGTTCATATGTGGATTTCAATTTCTTAGGTGGTACTTCTATAGCGCTTTATAAGAAAAAGGTAGCGATATCAGAGTAGCGGGCAGCGGTTTCGCGATTTTCAAAGTGTCGCTAGTAGCGGTGGCGGTGTCAGCTAGCTAAGATAGCGGGGGATATCTATTTGCCGTGTCACCTCTGCTTTTGATCATCCAACAGTGTGACCTCTGCTTTTGAACATCCAATAGTAAGACCTCTGCTTTTGAACATCCAAGAGCGTGACCTCGTGTCCAACTTTCCCAATTCAAGATTAAATTTCGTGGCTTGCGTTGATATTCATGAAGTTCAATTAGGTAGACATAATTTCCTCTGAAGCCCTCTGACAACCCTGCAGTGTCATCGTAGCACCGTGGCTAACATATATGCGATCCAGGATTGCCGAGCTGAGGAACAAGTGGTTGGGGGCTGGCGCCATCCAGGTCAGGGGGTGGTCACTTTTTAACGGCAGAGCCTATCAGGCGGGTGCCAAATCCTATCGTAGAGGCACCGATACGTGCATCCGCGGGGAAGCGACATTTAAGGGGGCGCCATCGATCTTTCAGGTGGGCCCTGTGACCAATTCAGGGGGCGCCGAGAGTCGATCGGGGGTTAGTGCTCCCTTGCTCCCCCTCCCCCACCGCTGGACCAGCCTATGATATAGCTGTTATGGTTCTTTCTGGCTGGTGAGCAGAACGCAGATACCGCGGAGCTGCTTATTTCTCTCCAGCCATTTTGTTTTTCTTCGAATTTCCGGCGTGCTGGAAGCCGTCCTGATGAATTGCCGCCTGAAGAGGTGTTATGAATCTTAATCGATCGAGTGGATGTTTTTGAACTAGGGTAATGGAGTGGTTGTTTTTGAATTGGGTCTGCTGGGCTGGGCGGCTGCATTTTACAAGAAAATGCGAACTGGTGAGGCCAGATCGGCCAACCACACGAACGTTTTGAGATCATGTAGTGACACTTTAAATACATGTGTTAAACAAACGTTTGTCACCAGGCTCTTTCAGTGTTGTTCCTCTGGTCTAACCGGTACTTAATCCCTGGAGCTCGTGAGTTGAGCAATTAGATATGCTGCAGATTCAGATATGAGCAAGCATGATTAATTATTGATAAGAATAGGAACAAGCATGAGCAAATGTACCCATATGAACTTTCGGGCTTGTGCGTAAAGATTCGTTGGGACCTGATGATGCTCTTACTTTCCGGCATCACTTATGCCTTTCTTTGATTTATTTTAGTAGACATACTATATTAAATGTACTAATGTACTGATGTGCCCTGAGATAAGCTGGTCGCGATATCTCTCAGAGATAAAACTCGCCCTGCCCAGTTAGTTGTCGGGAGAGTAATCGTCTGCATTCAACTGCATGGTCTGGCACTTCCTCCTGGGTGTGCTCCGAAGAGACGCTGATTTCGCTCGCTCTGTCTTTTGGCTGCGCCTCCAGAAGATTGCGCCATTCACTGTGAATACGCCAATATTCTGACGGCGCCGAACGCAGCGGCTCTCGGCAACAGGTCAGCGGCGACCCTGAGCCGCCGCCTATCGACGGCGACACATCTCGCCGCCGTCGCGCGGCGTCTTTGAGTGACTTTTCGATAGCGGCAGAAAAGCGTCACCCCTGTCGTCACGCTGTGAGTGGCAAGACTTGCCGACGGTGTGCTCGGTGGCGTGGCCGTCCGCTCCTGGCCCAGGACCGTCGGCTGCGTCGTTAGCGACGCTTCACGCGCGCCAGCGCGTGCGGCGGTGGCCGTGGCTCCTCCGACGCGTCCCGGCACGAAGTAAATCGACTGGTTCTAGAAAAGCTTTCTGAACATTCAGCTGGTCTTGTGGGTTAACTCTACCAAGAAGAGCACGTGATTTTCAAGGTCACGTGTCGAATCACGCTTGAACACGTAATGTAATCGGCTTCTCTCTGCTGCGGGGCCTGTTACAACACCCGCTGACGCTCCGCGAATTCGACAGTGCTGCATCGCCAGCATGCGAGAGCGCAGTTTTGGCACCTCCACGATGGGTGCCGGCCTCGTTTTCAGCGCTGGCGGCGTCTCATCGATCCGACTATAAACGGTCCCACCCTTCTGGTGCGCTGGCTGCTCCACTGGCGCCGAGACAAAAACACGTCGGTCTCGGTAAAACAGCGACCCGCCGCCCCGGGCGCATCAATTCGGCCCGATTGTTTGTCGAGCTGGTGGAGACGGACGCCCTGACACCCTCTGAAAAGAGACAGCGCGCAGGATTGTTCAGCATCACTGCAGCATGTCTGGGACATCCCGACAAGTCTGTCTGGACGTTATAATGGCATCCATGTCGTTGGGAAGATGACACAAAATCAATCATAGATCAGCCATACCGCACATTGACCCGCAAATGGTCGAAGGGAATATATGGTCTATTCAGAAATACGATTAGGAAAATAACTCGCAAACGACGTGGTCGATCTTTGACTTTGCTTGACGGGCCTTCAAACATTGAGAGTAATGGTATCATTCGATAAAAACTCAGTCGGTGGGTGATTGCCCAAAAATTTAGACGCGTGTGATAAAGGGAACTATTGTGACGCAAATCTCTTCTACGTGCTAACCTTTCGAATTTTACGTCTCAAGAATGTCCACAGCCCCGAAGCTCATGTCTTGAAGAGGTTTGAAGCTACCAACGTCAAGCGCTTGTTCGTAAAAACAAATTATTCTGTCAACCCCGCAGTGGCGTGGACATAGAGTATTCAAATGTTTGGTAGATTCTTCAGGATTCTTAGATTCTTAAACGGCTTAGGCCATACTAGCCATCAATGTCACATATAAAGATATATAGCATGTCAACCAGCATTAACCACCCTGTTGGAATTTTAGCTAGGACAAGCTTTGTACGTAATCCCATCTGTGACCATGACCTTGCTGTGATTAATTATGCTTAGTTCTCACTCCCAGGATCCAGAATAAAACTGTATTTTCCCAGGCAGCTAAAGATACGAGGGCTGCTGAAAGTGTTCTCGAGCCTGAATCATGTTAGCCATGCTACTTAACATGCTACCACGTTGTCAGTGTGTCGGGCTCAGCCACTCGTTAGGTATTATTTTTATAATCATCGTACGTCTTTTCACAATAGCGACTTAAGCATTGTGAAAATACTATGGAACAACGGAGAATGCCAAGGTATATCACCGGCTTACAATCGCATTTAAATTCTTCCCGGAGTATATAACTCTTGAAGACTAGGCTAGCTTGAATAGAATTTCCGACCGTTTGACTAATGGCCAAATATTGTATGTCTAAAATATTAGATACAGCACGTAAGCATCCGATCATATCACAAATAAGACTATATTTCTGCTTGGAACGTGTTGGCAGGACCGGTCTCAAATTTGGTTTTACTCCTCGGCATCGCTCCCCCCCGCACTGAACTCTTCAGTCTCTTGCATCTGCTTCCAGTCGAACTACATCGATGGCTGAAACCAGCCGTTTAAGTTTCATATCTCTTACAGAGGTGCATATATCTTACATATACATAATAACTGTACAGTAGTGCCGCCCTAAGTTCATGGTACTCTCAGTGAATTGTCAGATCCATAAATACGGCCCTGCTTATTTGTTGGCTTTTTCGACGGTTTGGAATGAACAGGGCTATCTCATTCCAGTGCACGCGTTTTTCTTATGGTGCCGCAGTCAGAGGCGTGGCCAATAGTGTGGGCAGACTGCACGAAGTGTGGCCTCCTGCTGTCCCTCTGAGAACGAGGGTCTTCTGAACCACTATGATACTCAGGGTCCTCTGTGGGCATAATGACTTTCTGGTTAGCGTAGTCCCCTTTAAACGATCAAGCAGCGATGGACAGCAGGGCTCTTGTAGCAGCAGGGCCCCCTGTGACTAGCAGGGCAGCTATAGCCAGCAGGGCCCTGTCCGATCAGCTGTATTCTTTAACCCTCGCCCCACCGGGGGCCATCGATGGCCCCCCTAAGGTTTTTCCGGGATAGCAGAAAACGACGAGGCGCAGCACCGCGGTTGAGGGCTCTACCTCTCACTGCATCATTTTCCCATCATCCCTGAAATTTTTTACCCCGGGTCACCCAAGGTCAGGTCACCAGACGAGGTCAACCAAGGTCACCTCACTTCAACTTTAGAGCTCTGTAAGAGCTACATTTCAAAGTCGATCAATTTGAAACTTCCTACACTTCATGACCCCTCCAGGGTCTACAAGGTGTATATCCGGGATTTTTCGATTTCGTGCCCTGAGGTCAGGTCACGAGGCGACCTCTCCCATTGGAAAAGCATGGGGTAAACCTGTTTCATGATATAAAAGCCACAAAAATGATTGCAAATACTCAGACTGCTCAGAACAGCGTTTTTTGACACCCTTTCACGGATCCCAGGGGTCATATTTACCCTTTGACTTTTCCAAGGTCATACAAGGTCACCAGAGGTCAAAAACAGTATTTTGACAATAACTTTTGACCTAATTAAGCTAGAGCAGTGAAACAAACACTATCGTGTTTGTCTTGTTACTGACTTTCATTTGATATACGGTAAGGTCACTTTGTGACCTTTCGTGAGCTCAGGTCATATTAGGTCACGAGGTGACCTCTGGAGGTCAAACCACTGGCGGGACGTCTTTAAGTTCCACGTAGCGGAAAAGGTACTGGCAATTTCCTATCAAATGAACTTTACCAGGCCTCAATAGCTCTAATGACATAAAAGTTATGACCAGTTTGCTTAATCATTGCATATTTGAGTGAAAATAGCCGATCTTGACCTAATTTGACCTCTGGAGGTCAAACCATTGACCTGAACACTAAAACATGCGAAGTAATTTCTTACTGAATTCACACGAGCTTTCTATTGCACTTTGCAGATTTGCGCTAACGCCTATATTTTCGGAGTTAGAGGGGGCCATCGATGGCCCCCCGGTGGGGCGAAGGTGGCGCCGGACCTCCGGTGGGGCGCGGGTTAAGTGAGAAGGCCATTGCGGCTAGCAGGGCTCTTTTAGACTATAGGGCCCACTGTCAGGACCCTCTTTAACTAGAGGACGCTCTGAACTAGTAGGACTGTTTCTCCGTAGATACCTCCATCTTTAGCAGGGCCTTCTCTGGTCAGCTGGGCCCTCTATTGGTGGGACTGAAGACCATGGTTCCCTCTGGATCCAGCACAAACATCTCTAGCTAGTGGGATACTTATACCTACTTGTTGATGGGGTAAATACTCGCATGTAGCTGATGGGGCCTAAAAGTTTGATCCAGCTCCGCTCAGTAAAATTATATAGGATAAATCCGCAATTCCCTCCTGTAATCGTCTTTGATATCTGGTGGCCGCAAGGTTAACCTTAGCGAAGTGTTTTGTATAATATATCTTCCTCTCGTCAAAAGTTTTCGGACATTGCCCGTAATTTTGATTTAGCTAATCCAGGAAATAAGATAGGCGGAGAGCGAAATACGCCCCCTCCCGCTCCAGTAGTGAATGTCATGCGCGACACCAGCGGGGCAGGGTTAAGACGGTATTGGGCGGGTGTAGGAAAAGAGAAGGCGGAGCGCTGGTAGACAGAGGCTGAGTGTTGTCGGGTAGTCAGGTAGAGATGGGCAGCTTCGTCGGTTAGGGTGACTGTAAAACTTGACACTATGATTTTGGAAAGAGGCATGTGAAATGCAATTGACGCGTATAGCATAAAGTTTGATTTGCGGTGGCTAGTATCTGCAGGAATGGGCAAAAAAATCACTGGTGGCCACTAGGCCGTTCACTGGTGGACTCAACACGGGGTTTTGCCTACCAGTGGGTAGCCTACAATATGCCCTGGCCCACCCGGCTGGACACGGCTGGCTACAAGGATCCGCCCATGTATGGCTGCCCTTTTTGGTTCCAGTGAGACCTTTTGGCGCTATCGTGGGTCCCTTTTCGCTGCCCCTGAGCGAAATATTGGCTACACCTCTGCCAGCAGTGTTTGTAAACCCGGCGTATTTCTCATTACGTGAAAAACTTCCTAATCGATGTTTTATTCTCCATTTGTTTGTTATATTGATAGCTCATTGAACAACATATCTTATTATGCAATTTTGCAGGATTGTTCCTTAAGGGGGGGGTGTTTTCTCCCTTTACGTTTTTTTGAAAAGTATGGGGGGGGGAAAAGAAAAACTGAGGGGGGGGTGGCCCTGCATTTCTTTTCTTTTAAAATTTTTTTTAAATTTTTTTTTTTTTATTTTTTTTTTTAGGTGATTTTAATTTTTAGGTTTGGTTAAATGTGATATATTTTGTTTTTTTTTTTTTTTTTTTATTTATAAATTAGTTTTTAAAAAAAAAAAATTTTATTTTTTTTTTTTATTCAAAAAAAATTATTATAATTTTTATTTTAATTTTTTTTTTTATTTTGTTTTGGATTTTTTTTATTTTTGGGTTAGTTTTTTTATATTTGGTTTTATTTAAATTATATGACCCCTTTTATCTTTTGCCAAGTTATTTTTTTTTATCTTTTTTTATTTCTTTTTTTATTTTTTTTTATTTTTTTTTTTTTTTTATTTTTTTGGTTGGGTTTTTTTTGTGGGGTTTTTTTGTTTATATCTTAAATTTTTATTATTTTTTTTTTTATTTTATTTGGTGGGTATTTTAGTTATTTTTTATTTTTTTTAATTTTTTTTTTCTCCGTTTTTCCTTTTTTTACTTTTTTTTTTTTTTTGTTTTTGGGTTTTTGTTTGTTTGGGGGTCCTTGAGTTGAACTTTTTACCACTAATTCCTTAAAGTAGTTATAAAAGTGAGAGGGAAAAGGGGTGTGAGTTGTGGGGGCGGGGGGGGCGCCGGTTTTTTTTTTCTCCCCAAAACCGGGGGGGGGGGGGGCCCCCCCTCCGTCAGTGCGTGTTAAGATATCCGAATTCGTTGGTTTTCTTTCTGCGTCCGAATATGACGGACGAGATGTTCCATTTTAGTCCTTACGTTAACCCGCCGCGACCCTGGCAGAGGTTAAAGGGCAACAATTTTAAGGTTTGTTGTCAAAGTCTTGGTGTTGGGTATCTGGCCAGATCAGGGATTCGTGTGCGCGTTAACCTCAAGACGGCGCTTCATGCAAAATAAGGATAGGGCCCGTACCGGGTTCGCAGCCTTTAAAGTAGCATTCTTGGGAGCCGCCAAAGATAGAAAATGTGAAATATGAGCTGCGTTCGACTTCGTTCGCCCGAATGTGTCAGCTTCAGTGGTCTCATAAAGTCGGGAATGAGACGCATCACAGAAGAAACGAGAGCGCTGACGTCATCAGCACCATAATCATCCAACCGATATTGACGAGCTTGCAGTAATGATGCAGGCGCTGCGCTGGTGGTGAGGTACGTACTCTGCAGTGACGCCTGTATGTCACATGCTGCTCAAATTTGTCAATAACAATAGTGCTGTGGGCTGCTTCGTAGAATGCAGCTAGAGCCAGAGGGCTGCTGCTTCGTAGAATGGAGTACATTGCAGCAAATTAGCCTTAACGCCCTCGGACTGGACGGGTTCTTTGAAATAGGCAATAGGTCAGCAGCATTGCCAACTAATTGCAGTCTGGATTTTTCCAATTTTGCCAAGCGTTTAAGATGGGCGGGGGAAAGGGAAGGCACTTGCCCACCACTCGACCCTTGGTGCCCCCTGAAATGGTCACGGCGCCCCCCCAGAAAGTTCGATGGTGCCCCTGTAATGTTGCCTCCCCCTCCCCAGGATATCAGTATTGGGGCCCCTACGACAGGATTTGGCGCCCACTGTTAGGTCCGATGTGGTCCAGAGCTCTGCACGGACAGAGCCCTGAACGGGCACCCAACACCCACCTTATAATGTTTAAGGTCTCAAAGTAGGCAGCAAAAAATCTTAAAATTCGCCTGGTCCGGATGGCACCCCCTCCGGCCGTAACCATGTTTGATACATGTGAAAATAAAGTGATCTGATGTTTAAAACATGATAAATATTGCATATTTGATACGGTGTGCGTAATCAGGTGCGCTGTTCCTAATAGAATACGAATGCAAACGTGTGGAAAATGCGGCTCTATAGCGGTGACGAAGGTAGCTAAAGCCTTGTTGAGACAGTTTATAGTATAATAGTTTAATAGTATAATAGTATAATGTAATAGTATATGTTTTCAAGATTGCGAATTGCGCCGTTGTGGAATAGATGCGAGTTCCCGTTGTGCCTGTTATACAGCCACTTTCCCCCTACAGCCTCCAGATATGTGTTTGTTATGCGTCAGAGCTGGACCCCTTAAGCGGAAAAGGGTAGCGGTATGCAAGTTAAGGGGGGCCCGGCTGGGCGCCGTGCCGTGCCGGTAGGGGGCCAAGGGGCCACTGCGGGGCGGCCAACACCCCAATAAACACAAAATGCCCCCAAAAAAGCCCAGAGCGCAGTTCAGCGATTCACTTGCCATTGGTTTTAAACTGACCCATGATAGGCCTGCGTGACATGGAACAGCAATATGGTATTTATTGTCTTCCAAAACTATCTTTATTTGCCCGATAGTCTCACACTTAGTTTAAAGTAACGATTCATGCTTCTAAGATCTGCGAGCTCCCAACAGTTGAAGCGTTTCAAGGATGGTTTGTCCATTAAGCCAAAGAGTGTATCGTCAGCCGCCAGCCGGCAGCCTTCAGTGGCGTTCAATCACCACATGGAGATGGCATCCCAGCTGTAGTTTCGACGAATGCCGCTGGAAATGATGCCACCAATCAATTGGCCGCCGCGTTCGATCGCGACGATATTTTTGATGCGGATGTTAGATAGCGAGGCGTCCGTTCCAGTCGGGCCTCTGACGGCTGCGCGAATTTCAACATCGGCGTCAACCGCAGAATCGACTTGTCACGCCGTGTGAAATTGACTTTGGCTGCTATGAAAATTACTTTAGATCTGCTATGTTTCTAGGTGATGGTGAGAGCGAGAGAGAGAGAGAGAGAGAGAGAGTCAGACCCCCTCTTCCCCCTTTGTCAGCGAAAGTCAGCAAATATAAGACCTCCTCTCCGGTTGATTACGACATATGTGAACAGCCCCTTACTAGAGAGTCTCTTCCAAAGGCCGAAACTTCCGCGTGAATGTCTGGACTTGTGCAATGGTATCAGCACTGGGTTAGAGAGCAGACTGGTGCTCAGTGATGAGAGTGCCTTCAGACGTTTGTTTTCGCTGGCACGTGCGGATGACCGCACCTACTTGCCAGGGATGTCTCTGATACTGCAGCACGCTTTCTGGCGACTTTCAGCGCCGACCGACTGATACCGGGAAACGGTAAAACTTTAGTCTACAACTGGTACTTGGTTGGGCTCCACGTTGTCTCCTAGGACGAATTCGGCCACAAAGGCTATTAAGACGCGAGCCCAGAACCTAGTACAATTGCAACAGTAACGTTTCCAATTCGAAGGCGATGGAATTGTTATCAAGTTTGAAGCGACCTTTAAATCGCCTTATTCCCGGAGGCAAGCTCAAGTGTTTCGGTTGAAAAGAAGTGAGTGTAATGCTCTTCGTGGTATGATATGTGTAGTTCAATTCCTTTAAACGAAGTAAAAGTAAACACATTCCCTGTAAGTGGTGCCTGGCGGTGGCTGGCTCACGCTTGAAGGACAGCAGTTGTGGCTCTTGTCTTTCCCTGTGAAAGGATTAAAACAAGAGAGAAAAAATGAAAACAAAGCATTACATGGATTTAGTTAAATATTTTGATGCCAGATATATTATATGTACCGCAGTTTATTCCCAATTTAAACTCACTTTGTGCGAAATAGTATATGAATTGGTCCAGTTACATTAATTTATTCCAGAGGTTGTCTGCATCACTGAGTCACAGAAATCACGGCCTAGGACAAACTCTTTTAGTGGGGTACACGTTACCTATGTCTGCTTCCCGCTGACGGGTGTATCCTGCTGGTAAATATATTCCTCCTGGCGCTAAAGACGTCCAATGTGGCTCTTGCACCTCGGCGTATAATGATACCAGAACAGTAAATCCGTGATGGGTGAGGGGGTGAGGTGGATTGAGGCTGTGTGTGTGTCTGCTGAATAAAGTTTATAATCCAACCTAAGCATTTTTTCCGTTATTGCGATGAAGAATGAAGCGTAATTTGACGTGGTTGTAACCACTTAAAAATGTACGCAGCCGGAATGTGGATGTATATATCTTGGGTGCCCAGGCACCCCTCATTGAGACTTTGAAAAATTATTTTAATATTCTTAAGATTTTTTAAATTATTTATTTCAAGGTCTTTAACTTATATTATATTGTTTTTGCGATTCAATGGGCCTGGTAAAGGCTAAAAATCAAATTTTCTTCTTCAAATCTTAATCATAATCATTAATTAATTAATTACTTAATATTAATCATTGGATATGTTGGCTATTGACACTGTTTCAAACGCGGGCACCCCGAGCCCAAGTAAGTGTGTTCCAGTGCTCAAGCTCAAGTGTGAGCTCAAGCAATTGCTTGAGCAGCTTGAGCAGCAATTGCTTGAAGGTTAACCTTGCAGGGAATGTGACACCTTCGCCATGGATTTTGAAATGAGGTATGCACGTGATGCAGCATGCCCAAAAACCTTCGGATTGACATCAGAAGCCGCTGAAAAAATGATTTGATTTGTCCCAAAACAGATGGCGTACGCTGAGCACGCAATGCGGCCTCCGCCAGGTCCCGCCTCGCTATAGTGGAGGGCTTCTGTCAGGGGATCCGTAAAGGTAATGTTCCATTTTTCCGAGATTCTTAACACGCGCATTGACACGTCCCCCCGCCTCGGGTTTTTCGTAGTTAGCATAAAACGGCGGCGCGTAGCGCCTCCGTACTTGGCATACCTTCTCTCTCATCATTTTGACAACTTTTGTCAAAATTTTAAGGTTGGGTCATCTCAGGTCAGATCACCAGTACAGGTCAAGTGACCTGACCTCAAAAAAGTTTAAGATAGCATAAGTCGGAACAGGGTGAATTCATCCCATTGAAACTCATATCACATAATGGGCCCCCCGAGTTCTCAAAAATATACTCCGGTATTTTTGATATCGATGACCTATGGACAGGTACGAGCCATGACCTCTCTATTGGAAATACATGGGAAAAATGGTTTTAACTGAATATTTTAGTAACGGATGGTGATAGAGCGCTTATCGTAGCTGCATTAGATTCGCCTTGTCTTTGCGGTTCTAATGAAATGCATTTATCTAATGTGACCTTGACCTGACCTCAGGTCAAGTCAAATCCTTGATTTGACCTAGCAAGGTCATGTTATATATCATTTGTTTTGTCATGCTGCGAGGATTCATATAGTCCCAGTTATTTTGCTCTATCTTTGCTCATTCAGATGTAATGACCGAAAAACCTTCATCTACATGTTATCCCTATGACGGCATATTTTGACCTCTAGTGACCTTAAACGTGACCTGATAAAAAATGGTTCAAATATTTTCGATGGAGAAGTAGATGGGCTACCCAACATCGCTAACCGTTTTTCGCTACCAAACGTGGTTCTCGAGATCTTAAGGGGGCGGGTACCCGCCCCCTGTCAAAGCGAAGGTGGCTCAGACCCCCGTCAATGCGCGTGTTAAAAGGAATGCTTATAGACAAAATATATCTCAAAATCTGGAAACCACAGTGTGTTTCCACCGTAAATCAATCATATTCAAAGTATAGCCATTTTCTTACAATTTGTGACGTCATCAAAATAACCTGCTGCAAAATGTTGAAATTGATCGTGGGCTCGTTGAAACTTGAAACCACCAACGACATTCCATATTAAATCCTAGTTTTCCTTCGAAAACGCAAAACCAAGTATAAGGGTGAAATTTAATCAATTGATTGAAATTAATTTCGATCATTTCCTTCAACGAAATAATATGCTTCATCTCTTTGTAGTTTACCGACATGTGAAGCTGGCAAATTGCGAAGTAGAGCAGGCATATATGTAGTACGGATTGCTCACTCGTTGGGACGAGATTTTCAAGAAATTGGATAGGCTTAGGATTTAGAGCAATCAAATCGTTACAACCATATTGAAAGGGATTTCTTCTTGGTTTAGGTTAACCCTTGCCCCGGTGGCGGGTACGAGCCACCTGCCATGGTGGGGGCAAAAAGACCCCCCACGATCTCAAAACTAAGAGAGCTGAAAAAGCGCAAAACGGCAATCGAAAGCTCTTCAAAAATTATATCGAAAATACTTCGGTCATTTTTCTTGTCAGGTCAATATCAAGGTCACCAGAGGTCAAAATAGGTCAAAATCGCTAATATAGGTGTACTAAGAAAACCTCCTATATCTCAGAAACTAATAGCTAGAAACATTTTTCTACCACCATTCGAAAGCCCTTGAAATGCGCTTTCATTACAGTGACATTCATTTTCGTGTCAGGTCAAAGCCTAGGGAGCTACAGGTCACTAAATATTGGGCATATTCTTGGGAATGTCCATAGCCAACCATGCATAAGGGCGTTTACTTTTCGCTAATAGCTTCCAAACCAAACAAGATACAACCATAGTTTATGCACCATTGCAATCCTCTCGTCAATACGAATCGAATGATATATGATATTCTATGCCAGGTCAAATTTAAGAATTTGACCGACCCGGGTCAACGGTCTGACCAACTGACCTGGTATAGTCATGATGTATATCATTTGACTTCCAGTGACTATACAAACACTTTGGTACAAAATAATAGCTCTATCTAGTTTATTCAAAATTTATAGAAAAAACACCAAAAATGCTTATTTGACCTAAGGTGACCTTTTAAAAGTCACAAGTCAAAATTTTGGTATCAGCTTCAGAAATGGGCTAAGAGCAAGTCGCAACCGATGTTTGAGTTGATTGCATCCATACTTACTGAGAAAAGCTCATTTCGTGATTTTCCCCATGCATTGTCAATGGGAGGTCATGCTCTGCACATGACCTTAGGTCACCAATATCAAAAATCCCGGAACAAATGTTGTAGCTCCGGTGAGCCCAAGATTTGGTATGAGTTTCATCTTGATCGATTAACCCTTCTTTAGTTATGCCGTCCTAAGTATTTTTAGGTGAGGTCACCACCTGACCGACCGACCTGATATGACCTGAGCCAAAATTTTCAGGAAAGATGAAAAATGATGAAGGAACAGCTAGACCAAGTTTGTGGCCTGCGCGCCGCCGTTTTGTTCACTTCAAAAACCCGAGGGGGTCTAAAAGACCCCCCACCCGAGCGAAGGTGCCTTGGCACCCTTTAATTTGAACTTAGATGGTGCGGACATTTAATCCAGAGAGCTTTGGGTAAAATAAAATATGTGTCTAGTGGTTTCTCGACACCTCTACAAAACCACAATCACAGTTCAAAACTCATTATAAAAGTGTAACAATCTCTTTAAGCATTGCACTCGTAAAGTACATCTTCGTAAAAGTATGAAATCTGAGAGAAATGAAATATGAAATCAAGACATTTTTGATATTATCCAAGTGGCCGATTGCTCAGTTCAAATCCCATGAAAGCGTCGTGTTCTCTTTAAATACTTTATCGAGGTTTTCTATTTTAGTGAACGGTAAATTTGGTCGGCGATGTAAAACAACTTATAATTTTGTGGAGCAGAATGACCGTACAGATAATTATCGTATTCTGAGAACCGAATTTGACTATTAATCATGTTGTGTCATCTCTTACCTGTTATGTATGGTGTACAGTATTTCTAATTACAACAATAATAATGAAAATCAGGGCTGCACTAGCTCACAGTCGCGCTCGCCGTCAGTGAGTCAGCGTGTCAGCTGTTCAGCCCAACTCCGCAGCTCATACCATACGGCCGGCGTATTTCACGGTTGTCAGCCTGCCCGAGGCGTGAACGTTGGACGCCCAGTCGGCCTATGAATTCGGGATGCGACGCCGCCAAAACTTGCCGGAGTAGTTACATTAGCAGCCCGCCGAACTGCGTCGGAGCCGTCGGAGCGGCTCTCGTCGGCGTCGACGACTGGTGTCGACTCGGCGTGCGCCGCGAGCGGCGCGCTCCGGCGGCTCCGACAGGAATGCTGATGTGGTCACAGGCGAGGTGTTGCCAGTTTTGTATGCGGGCAGAAGGGTGTGCAAGGATGCACTGCTGACATGTTTGGGTCTCGTTAAAAAGGCGCAGATGTTACGGCTTACGGCGTGCTTGGATGCTCCAAGGTCAGACTCGAACATTGGGTAGTGCTACTTTTAACTAGATTTTAAATCTTTCCTATGAAATCTCATTACAAGCAACTTTACCATGACGGGAGGGGGGGTATGGAGTTATATGAGGGATATATTTGAGCGATATGCATTTATTTTCTGAAGCCATCGAAAAACATTCACGAAGGTGCTAAGGGTTAACCTTCGCCCGGGTGGGCGTCTTTTTAGACCCCCTCGGGTTTTTCCAAGGTGACCAAAAAACGCAGAGCATGACCTCCCTATTGTAAATACATGGGGAAAATCACGAAATGAGCTTTTCTCAGTAAGAATGGATGGAATCAACTTTAAACATCGGTTACGACTTTTTCTTAGCCAATTTCTAAAGTTGATGCCAAACATTTTGACTTGTGAACTTTAAAAGGTCACCTTAGGTCAAATAATCATTTTTTGGTGTTTTACTCTATAAATGTTGAATAAATTAAGATAGAACTTTTGTTTTGTCACCAAAGTATTTGCATAGTCACTGCAAGTCAAATGATATACATCATGACTATACCAGGTCAAGTTGGGTAAGACCGTTGACCTGGGTCAGGTCAAATTCTTAAATTTGACCTGGCATAGCAATATGATATATCATTCGATTTGCATTGACGAGAGGATTGCAATGGTGCATCAACTATGGCTATATCTTGTTTAGTTTGGAAGCTATTAGCGAAAAAGGAAACACCCTTATGCATGGGTGGCTATGGATATTCCAAAGAATATTCCCAATATTCAGTGACCTGTAGCTTCCTAGGCTTTGACCTGACCTGAAAATTATTGCCACTTTAATGAAAGAGCAACTCAAGAGCTTTCAAATGGTGTTGAGAAAATGTTTCTAGCTATAAGAGTTCCTGAGATATATGAGGTTTTCTTAGTACTCCTCATGTTTGCGATTTTGACTTATTTTGACACCTCTGGTGACCTTGATATTGACCGGACGAGGAAAATTATCGAACTATTTTCGATATCATTTTTGAATAGGTTTCGATTTCCGTCTTGCGTTTTTTTCTAGCTCTCTTAGTTTTTGGGATCATGGGGGTCTTTTTCTAGCCCCCCACCATAGGCGAAGGTGGCTCACACACGCCACCGGGGCAAGGATAAAGATCGATTTTGCCGATTCAACTAACAAGTAGTATGCTGGAACTTGTTTTGTAGCAGGATCTGCATGCTCTTCCGTGATTTGTGATGCAATGCATCTGCAGCGTGTAGGTCTGCTTCATTTTCTGGAATCGTAACGTTTTTATGTTTTCCCTTTTGAATTATTCCCTTTTCATTCTGATTCAATGATAAATACACTATTACAAGTTTAGACTGCACTTTCTCAAACATTAACTCGACCTGGTACTCAAGGTAGCACCGCTATTTCAGTAGTTGCTGTCCTGAGACGGGGCGAACCGACGCGCTCGTCATTTCAGCCTCTCCACTTTCGCTGATGCATGCTCCCTCTTGGTTGAGGTCAATGGGCTCCCCCACATGGTGGCAGCGTGGGCGTAAGTGCCCTGGAGACGTCATAAAGCGACATCGATGACGTCAGAGTGCGTCGTTAAACAACCTCCTTCCAAAAGTCAGCGTCTCTCAGCCAGGCGTGCGTACGGCCTGAAAATTTACGCCAGAGTGCATACACAGTGCTCTACTTTCCAAGGTGGTGGGTGGAGAGCGACACCCAGACAAGCTGAATTTTCTACGCACTTCAGTGATATTTTTATTCAATTTTCCACTCGCTTTTTCAAATACTGTTTTTTTGCACAGCTGAATAGTTTTGGTGCATATGAACTGGTGAAAGGTGTGGTGGTAAGGGAGTTTGGATGAAAAGCCCTCCCTTAACTGTAAAGAAAAGTTTTAGTAAGGATTTTAATTGAGTTCCGCGATATTGTTGCTTTTATACTTGCCACTCAGTGTCTATATTTTTTGATGTGAATTTAATACTCTGCACCCTAGCGCGAAGCCAGTTTTGGGACATTGTTTATAGTCTCCTATTTTTAATGGTCTATCCTTTCTTCTGATATAAAAACATAACTTTTCATAGCATATTTCTACAACAGAAAACAACGCAACCTGTTTCAAATGAGAAAGACTGTCGACTTAACCCTGGCAGCTATTTTATTTTTTGTCACCTTTTCCCTCACGGAGGACTTTTTGACCCCTTTTCGCCTGATTCACCCCTAATTCACTAAGGGATTGACTGAACAAATTCCATGTTGCTCCTTGCGAGCGCCACGCCTGATGTAATTTTTTTTCAAAACCGTAGGTCACCAGGGTACCTATCAGGTCAAATCTAAGACCTGACTTGTTTACCTCTGATGGACAATTTTGGCTATCTGACTCTGAAACAGCGGCGCTAACTCGCAGGTAACAAACAAAACGCTAACTCAAAACACAACAAAGCTCAATTATTTAAGCTATCTGTTATTACTTTGTCACATTTGGAGCACGATTCTGCTTTTGCCTGATGATATTTTGGGGGACACTCAGTTGTGAAGGGCAATGTTCCATTTTTCACTACCTTTCTTTGTGTTTGCTTTGCATTTTCTTTGTATGTTGAGTGTAGCCTTCTTGCATGTCAATGGCGAGCACTGTGATAAAAACAAAACAATAAAACGTAGTTTACAAGTGAAGCCGTCCTGTAAGTATAAGCGCGCTGGTTTCTCCCCCCGGGGCATTTTCCCGCTGCAGACCAGTGTTGTGCTGGTGCGGGGCTGGGTGAGGCGGGGCGCGGCTTTAATGGCGCTGGGGCCGACCGCGCCCTGCGAATGATCAGCCCAACATCCGTCATCGTTTCAGCAAACAGAGCAGCCGGCCGTGTGTGGCATCCAACGCGACCCCAATTCTGTCTCGCATCATTTCACTGGATGTACAGCAAAACATCGTGTTTTGTGTCCATCCATCATAGGCTAGGAGCGTGGCATAATATATGAACTTGCTCTGTCGGCCGCTGGTGCTGCCGGAGCGAAGGCGCTAAGCTTCATCGTAATCTAGCATTTATCATCTGGTGTTTTATTTGGTTTTGAAGGTGAAAAGTGGGGCGATGTGAGACAAGGCGCGCAACAGTACTGTTCCAGTGCGCGAGCAGGAGTATCTATCCGAAATCAATCGACATCATCCTGCTCGATCACAGTTGCAAGGTTAAATTTGGCACGTGATCAGCAACTGAGGAACCACCTCTGTCGAGAGGCCTAGATCTGCCTGCTGATGGATTAATCAGACTGTCTAATCTGGATGATTTATCTGCCATCGCATGGCCGCGCCAGGCGTGATTCCATGTTAAGTGACAGCGCCTCCCGAACTCCGCTCTCAGTCCAAGAATAGGAAAGGTAGTTGTCGCCTTTCTAGAAAGTTCGTATCTTGTACGAGGGCGCTTAGTGACTGTATCCATGCTAGCTGACTTGGCCTCAACGGGTGACTTTACCAAAGGTATCATGTACTTAAAGAATTATGAAAACAAAATTATCAATATTTTGATGTGACTGCTCTAGGTCGGTGTTCTTCACTACAGTTCACGATGTGTATCTTACTTTTGATATTTATGATCATTCTAGTGGTACTTAAATAGTTGAAATATCGGTGGGGGATGCACCAACATCATTTATTGCCGTTAAATGAAGCACAGTTCCGTGCAGTTGAATCGGTACATACGACGTTTGATACGTCCCTGACTTAGCCTTATTGGACAAGCCCTGTTGCTCATATGCAATGAATAAATAAAGAAATAAAATAAATAGTTTTTGCCTCATTCCTATGTAACCATTTCTGAGCTCGTGTGATTTAATTCACAACAAGTACGAGTATGTTTGGTGATCCTAAAAGCATTCATAAAGCTACTCTTAGAACCACTACCGTTCTCTTTATCTATCCACATTTTATTTTCAGAGAAATAACTACTTCTGATTTCTTTTCAAAATGCTCAGCTTAACCGCGCCCACGGGGTCCGGCGCCACCTTCCCCCACCGGGGGGCCATCGATGGCCCCCTCTAACTCGAAAATATGGGCGTTAGCGCAAATCTGCAAAGTGCAATAGAAAGCTCGCGTGAATTCAGTAAGAAATTACTTCGCATGTTTTAGTGCTCAGGTCAATGGTTTGACCTCCAGAGGTCAAATTAGGTCAAGATCGGCTATTTTCACTCAAATATGCAATGATTAAGCAAACTGGGCATAACTCTTATGTCATTAGAGCTATTGAGGCCTGGTAAAGTACATTTGATAGCAAATTGCCAGTACTTTTCCGCTATGTTGAACGTAAAGACCTCCCGCCAGTGGTTTGACCGCCAGAGGTCACCTCGTGACCTAATATGACCTGAGGTCACGAAAGGTCAAAAGTGACTTGCCGTATATCAAATGAAAGCCAGTGACAAGACAAACTTATGGTGTTTGTTTCACCGCTCTAACTCAATTAGGTCAAAAGTTATTGTCAAAATACTGTTTTGACCTCTGGTGACTTGGATGACCTTGGAAAAGTCAAAGGGCAAATATGACCTGAGATCCGTGAAAGGGTGTCAAAAACGTTGTTCTGAGCAGTCTGAGTATTTGCAATCATTTTTGTGGCTTTTATATCATGAAATAGCTTTTCCCCATGCTTTTCCAATGGGAGAGGTCGCCTCGTGACCTGACCTCAGGCACAAATCGAAAAATCCCGGATATACACCTTGTAGACCTGAGGGTCATGAAGTGTAGGAAGTTTCAAATTGATCGACTTTGAAATGTAACTCTTACAGAGCTCTAAAGGTGAAGTAGGTGACCTTGGTTGACCTCGTCTGGTGACCTGACCTTGGGTGACCCGGGGTAAAAATTTCAGGATGATGGGAAAATGATGCAGTGAGATAAGCCTCAACCGCGGTGCTGCGTCTCGTCGTTTTTCTGCTATCCGAAAAACCTAGGGGATCATGGCCCCGGTGGGAGGTTAACAATATTCTGTGAGCTTCAATCTGTCTGGGAAATTTTCCTTCTGTCGAGTCTCCTGCGATACCAATCCGGAAGAGATGCAGCGGTCAGCATCCGGCTTCAATATCTCCGTGGCCTGTCATCAGAAACAATATGCAGCGTACGACTGTTGAACAGCTTCTTACCGAGTCATTAAACTATCATCTGTGCATTTTTGACTCGAGAAGTTTCGCAATTACAGAGCCTTGGTGTTCGGGGAGGGTGATAGGATGAATAACTGCCTTTCATTTGACTTTTACAGACTTATTCCGTTCCCGAACTCCTTTTGAATCATGAAAAGACATACAAGACGTGTGCTAATGCCTCATCTTCAGGGGCCGTGAGTTATCTGTCTGTGAATTGACGTCCTAACCGAATGTGCCGTCGGGGATGCCGGCTTCTTCTGACCGACGCCGGGCCCCATGGGTCCACCAGTGCCGTTCCGAGAAAAAGAACCTCCTGCCTGCAGCCGATGAATCATGCACAAAGTCATGAATCACTTAATTTTGAATCGCTGGATTCCAGAAGCGCATATTTGTCTACCTGAGCAGACATATCCATGGGTCGTGTCCACCGGTCAGTGACCGCTCTCCCATCGGTGTCTGGTTTTCATAAGATGGTAGGCACTCTATGCTCCCTGAGCTACCTCCGCTCCCGTCTGGCTCTGTCTCGTCCCTTTGAGAGAGAGCCCTGGGGTAAGATGAATCGCCGGCGTTACGCAGGCCATATTATCAGCGCAGGCAGTTGAAAAGTCCGAGGTGGTTTGGCACCACTGTGCGTCTCAGAGATGGCGCTCACTTGTCTTGCGTGTGTTGTATAAGGTCTGTACTTCATTGCACGTGTGGAGCTGGCTCATATCAGTGTCTTGGTGCAGTAAAGGATTTTATATTTCGGTAAAGGGGGTCGAGGACCCCGAGGGTGGTCTATACCACCGAGCGGCGACTTTTGTGTATAAGGTGCTCTCCGGACATGGTTTTATGAGGGGTAGTGGATGGTTTTAAAATCTTACCAGGGAGAAGCGGAGGAAATGTGTCCGAAGGAATGTCGGTGTATATAGAGTGGTGTTTAATTAGCCAAACATAACTCTGCGGCTGGCAGTGAAAGAGCGGTAAACTATTCAAGGCGCCGTTAAAGAGCGCGTTTCTGCTGGGTTTACCTTCTAACGTCAGTTTTAAAACGGCCACCGTCTGGACTATTTCCGTACCCATCACAAACTGGGGGGTCCGATCGAACCCCGAACGATCTCAGGAACTGGCGGTGAAACTGAAAAATCGGAACGGCGCTGAAAGCGCTGTACCGTATTCTACTGCTTAGCCAAATTTGAGCCGTATTCGTCAACCCGTGACGTCACAGAGGGTAAAAAATGGGTCACATTTAGGTCGGTTTAGGAAGTCCCTTATAACTCCGGAACACTACCTAACCTTACAAGGTTACGCCACAATCACCATTCGAATGATATGCAACGTGGCTTTTGAATGTCAATATCTTGTGGTCACTACCTCACCTTACAAGTGACGATTATAGTATACAAAGTTAAGCCATAATCGCTTATGTGATGATCCAAAATAATCAAAAGGGCTGAAAAATATATCATGATATTTCAACGCCGCGTCTGCCGAGCTGATGGGGGTGAGGGCGGCGGTCGCCCATCTTACTTCCGCGGATGCACCCTCTGTGTACTTCCGGTGCCGATCTGAAGTGACTTCGGCGCCATATATGGTCAGTTATGGGCCTGCAGAACGGTGAGATTGCGCGGTAAAGGCAGCTAGAAATAGACAATTAAATGGTGACCCAGGCCCAGACAGCCTGTTTTCTGGCGTTTTCCATAGTTCCGCGCCTTCCACCGTCCGTTTTTGGCTTTTAGGCCACCCCTCTACCGAAATTTGATCCATCGCTTTGTTGGCAATACAATTTTTGAAACAGCCATCGCCCAAAGTAGCCGAAAATTGGGTACCCGGTAAAATCGTGAGTACGTCATCCCCAATGCTCCTTTGAGGCTGCCCTTCCCCTCCCGGAGTCATTTCAGTTCGGGCCACATCACGGGAACCTCTGAAGTTAGAAAGCCAAACCGCAAAACGCACAACCGCGGATAATATAGACGTCAGGTAGAGAATAGAGCAACAGTGACAAGAGTGTATGGTTTAATCATGACGAAAGCCATTTGTATGGAGACAAAAATAAAAGATGATGATATGAGTGAAATTCGAGATACGTCTCTGCACCTGGACGAAGTTGCCGCCCTACTCTGGGAGCTAACACTTGCATAGTAATCTGTGTAAGTTTTGTCTGGGCCAGAACTGCGGTGTTGACTCGATCGCTAAGACGACACCTACTTCGGGGCTAGTTTTGGCCACTTATCCTTCCATCAAACATATGTAAGATCCTAATCAAGGGCCGTAAGTTTTCTTCAAGCAGACGTAGGTATATTTAGTAAAAAAAGGTCACCGGGAGTGTCTTACAGGTAGGAATATCACTCACGGTCGGTCCTGGAGTCGGTCCCGGAGTCGGTTCCGGAGTCTGTATCGGAGTCGATCCCGGAGTTGGTATCGGAGTTGGTCGGGAAATCGGTCCCGGAGTCGGTCCCTGGTCGGTTCCCGAGTCGGTCCGGAGTCGGTCCCGGAGTCGGTCCCGGAATCGGCAGCCGACTCCGCAGCCCCGGTCGGAGCTATGACCCAATTGGCTTTAGATTGATATCTCCGTGAAGCTATCAACGAAATCTTCTCCGGAATCTCCGTCCGCACCCTCAGAACCAACAACACCCTTAATGATGGGCAAATGTGAAATCCAGCCTTTAGTCTCACAACCCAGCGCGCCGCAGATCTGCTCGAGACGCTCTCTCCGGGCCAGTTCTCAGCCGGCCCACGTGTGCGTCAGAGAAGTTCTGGAGGCCATCCCTGGGGCCAGGCCGTCCCTGGGGAACCGATCCCATTGCCTTTTCCATACTCTGCTACTGCATGGACTTTGGCCAGTGAACTACAGCTCAATATTCTACAAGCTGCTCCAACACGGGTATTTTTCCAGCGCTTATTTTTAGAATGTACGCCCTCTTGTCACTCCGCCTACGTATAGTGTGATTGGTTGTACCGTCACTGATCTGGAGGCTGGTCCAAAGATCTTGTTATCAGCATTTTATCAGCATGTTTCGGTCACTTTGCCAATGATAAAAGGTATAAACCATATAATATATGATATTAGATCAAAGGTATATCAAATATGTGTATGATATTGAAATAAGGCGGAAAGGCTCAAAATTGCTTTGTTTTGTTACAATGTATTAAACATGAAAATATATTTATTAACGAAGTTTGATTGAATTCTGTTGTAAAATTGTCCCGACATCCTCGAATGTCGGTTACGTTTTGGGGGTTACCTCGAATATACGCTGGCTCATTGCATTTTACTTCGTTTGACTTAAGGGCATACAGGGCGGATTTAACAGGTCATATCGTTTCCGACTCTGCTCGTTTACTTGGTCTCAAGGCACTTGCAATGACACATCGCAAAAGTCACATACAACAACCCCGCTACGTCACCTTTCAATAGTTTGTGGCATCTGGATCACAAAGGATTGGTTTTTGAAGTCGGAGCCTCGCTAAAGCTATCAATGGACTTGTCGCGGCGACCCCGACCCCACTATTCGAACGAACAACTCCCGCAATGAAGGGTTAATTTAGAAGTCAGGAGTTTAACATCCCACAAAGCTCCGGGATGACGGCCACACTCGAGTCACTGTTTATGCATCTGGGATTTGGTTAGATAGGACAATTAACACTTTTTCTACGTGCGAGAATCCTCCTCGGTGTGGCATTCCGAGAACTTATAGCTTTAAAAGAAGTCCCCCTGAAGAGGAGGAGATACGTAAGGCCTTTTTCGTGTTTTGATCACAACCGTTTTTTTCTTTATTTAAAGTGATTTGGGAGGTACACAAATGTTTTTTAATGCCGCAGTAAATATGCTTTAGGGGTTCTCTGGCTTAAAATGTATTTTTATTGGAGTTACCGGATGTGAAATATTTATTTACGGAACTATCTTGAGAAGAGAAAAGATGTTGGTGATCATTATTGGCCAGAAATGTATTAAAGTTTTAAATTGTATTTTATATTGAAATTTATTTGGTAGATATTGTGTCGTTTGATAATTAGTCGTGACCATGCACAGGACTGGGAAACATTTGACTGAATTTTGGCTATTTTAAAACAATAAATTTTGAAACATTCCTGGAACATAATGATTACCCATGCCTTGTTTTCTACTCACTATGCCTCTGCTATACTTGCTTCGCTCTCTACGACACTAATTTGATCGTAACAGTCACCGCCTTCGCCACAACTTTTTTTGCTCGCCGATTTTTTTGGTTTCCAGAGGGGCTCATTTGGCACCATCGCGGGGACGCATTCCGGTGCCAACCCCTCCCCCTTGCTCCGCCCGGATCGAAATACTGGCTGCTAACCTGGAATGATTGTTGTAAAGAATAGAACAAGTGATTTTTGTAATGTTGAAGGCGACGTCTCTGGTTAGTATACAGTTTGATCCCTGAAATCGTACGGGTCGGTGACGCCCTTTGACTGTAGCACTACGCGTGTCGGCTGACCCCAAAGTACTTTTAATCATCATCATTTTCATCATCGCGTGTGTTATTCTAAGATGATAGGAGCCCTGTATGCAGATTGGCTGGAAAGCACAGCGTGCTTGGCGGGGATTATTCACCGGTGCCAGGGAATGAACCGGGCAGGGGCGTAGCTAAGGGGGGGTGCGGCAGGGACAGCCGCCCCCCCCTGAGGGCTCCAGAGGACACGAGCCGCGCGGCGTGTGGCTCGTCCGCACTATGCTCTGTGGCCAAAGTTGAAATTTTATGCCAGACAGGGCCCTCTTAAGCCCTCCTCAGCACTCTATTCTGTTACAAGCAGGGCCCTTTTTACCCATCAGGGCCCTTTTGGCGCTGCTGCAGGGGCCCTTTCCGGGGTGCCGCCCCCCCCCTCGAGTGAAATCCTGGCCCCCTGGCCCCGGGTTAGAGGAGATATCGATGCACAGTCTGCTAAAGAAGCCGAAGGAGGGAACCTAACTCAATTTTTCAAGAAGTATGAATCCTAGATGAATAATTTGGTACCAATCGAACATTTAGTACCAACCGATTACTTGGAGAACATGATTGTCAAGGCCTGACGATACGCGAGCATGGCAGTCAGGTGTTTGACCCTAGGTCAGCAACAAAGATAATGCTGTTTATATACGGTAGTAAGGTGACGGGATGAGTGTTCTAGATAATGTCCAGTCACTTAAGATTTGTGCGCTTGATATGTTCGACATTTAAGACTTTAACACGCGCATTGACGGGGGTCTGAGCCACCTTCGCTTTGAAGGAGGGCGGGGGCGGGGTACCCGCCCCCTCCTAAGATCTCGAGAACCACGGTAGGTAGCGAAAAACGGTAAACGGCGTTAGGTAGACCATCCACTTCTTCATCGAAAATATTTGAACCATTTTTGTCAGGTCACATTTAAGGTCACGAGACGTCAAAACATGTCGTCATAGGGATAACATGTAAATTAAATTTTTCGGCCATTACATCTGAACAAGTAAAGATAGAGCAAAACGACTTAAACTGTATGAATCCTCACAGCAAGCCGAATCGAATGATATATAAAATGACCTTGCTAGGTCAAATCAAGGATTTGACCTTGCTAGGTCAAATCAAGGATTTGACCTGACCTGAGGTCAGGTCAGGGTCAAATTATATAAAATGCATATCATTAGAACTGCAAAGCCAAGACGAGTCTAATGCAGCTAAAATAAACGCTCTATCACCATCCGTTACTGAGTTATTCAGTAAAAAAAATACCATGCATTTCCAACGGAGAGGTCATGCCTCGTACCTGACCTTAGATCATCGATATCAAAAATACCGGAACATATTTTAGAGAACTCGGTGGGCCCATTATGTGATATGGGTTTCAATCGGATAAGTTCATCCTGCTCCGACTTATGCTATCTTAAACTTTTTTAAGAGGTGAGGTCACTTGACCTGTACTGGTGACCTGACCTGAGATGACCTAACCTTAAAATTTTCACAAAAGTTGTAAAAATAATTAGGGAAAAGGTATGCCAAGTACGGCGGCGCTATGCGCCGCCGTTTTCCTGCCCCTCCGAAAACCTGAGGGGAGGCGGGTACCCGCCCCCCGTTAATGCGCGTGTTAATAAACCCTCACTTAAATTAAAAATATATGAAGCTGCGGGGAGGGCGTATACCCAGGTACTCTGGCACGTCGTGTTTACGAGCAATGACTACGTACTGGGAGATAAAAATGGGACGAGAAATTCTCATCACCACGGTGGTGAGAACGCTGCTTCCAGCGCGACCCCTTGCCGAAACTTAGAATTACAACAACCCATTCCCAAAGTGTAAGGCTTATACGTGACATCCAATGGTTGTAGCTTCAGACACTTTGGATATTTCGACTTGAGAGTTTTTACTTGACGACGGATTATTTCGATGCTGGTATTGCCGTATTTTTCCCTCGTTCATTTGCCTTTTGTGTTCCTAGTTTGATATGTACCCCAGGTGCCATTTAACGCTCTGATATTCTTCTCCGCGTGTCTGAATATGTGTTTCAAACGGCTGAATTTTCTAATAGGCATTCTAGGTTTGCGCTTAAACCATCTGATTACCAGCCCACGTGCAGTTTGAGTTTCGTTCATAGGTTATCTGCCCAGAAATATTTGATTTTGCCAGCAACCAATCGTCGT
The DNA here is from genome assembly GCA_034440635.1 of Lepas anatifera. Classification (NCBI taxonomy): domain Eukaryota; kingdom Metazoa; phylum Arthropoda; class Thecostraca; family Lepadidae; genus Lepas; species Lepas anatifera. Next base: position 531,096 of record JAOTON010001403.1, on the reverse strand, counting down.
GCCACCGCCTCTCTCTTGGGACATTTTCCTCGTTTAACTTGGGATGGAACTCAACGAACTGCTCTCTTCCAAAAACTGCAGGAAGAAAAGAATGGGACGGGACGTCCTTTTAAGATTCTCCGGAACGAAACGGTATGAGACAGCTTGAAATGCGATGGGGCGGAATGGATGCTAAAGTTTTCTCCCATGCGGACCTCCTCTATAAATACGGAACCGGGTTTTGGAGAGAGATGTTTTAAACTAACTATTCGGGGTTCACGAGCATACTCTGTCAACCGAGCCAGTGAAATAGAAGAAATTTAATGTTTTTAAGACTGCTGAGTTGGACGATTTTGGCCATGGTGTGTCACTGTAGACCCTCTGAGGAATGTTTTAGCTCTGATGGCTTAGTATAAATTCTGTCGGGGAGATTAAAGCCGTGACCAGGCAGTCTGAGCCCTGGGCGCGACCCTTTGATTGGTGCTGGTGATGTGGACAGTTTGACTGTTGTTTTCACCACATGGCGCTTGTTTTTTTATAGAACAGCTGGATGAATACCTCCACCTATGCTCATCACTAATCCCATTCTTGTTTTCGTGGTAATGAGGCCGCTGGTAAGAAGCAGTAAGCTAGCCCGGTGACGTGATGATGGCCTCCATGTGATCACACCATGTGCTTGTTAAAGGGCTCTGGCTATCTGTCGCACATCCACGCTCATTAGCCACACCATTTAATTACTGCGACGGTGGTTTTGCTATAAACAATGATTTAGGAGGAAGTAATGCATATGACGTCAGCGTTATTCAAAGCTCTAGGACAACGTTATTGTTTTATTAAGATAACAATTCCCACCACTGTGGCTCTCTTCGTTGTGGGCGGAGAATTTGCTGCTTTTGCAGCCTTCGTGCGAAGTTTCCGTAGTGTAACCTAATGCGATTTACAGCTTGTCTGATATGTTAAGTCATCGGCAGTGATATTTAGCCTGATAGTTTTCTCAGAGGGTCCCACGGCTTTTCTTAGAAGTTTTGCGTTTGGAACTACAGCCTTAATACTTCCGGTGTAACACAATAGGTTTTTCCAGTATTAATTTATATATTCTATCCCAATTTCCAAGTATACAGCGGCTTACGGGAAGTAATTACCCGTGCATTTCCCGCACCCGCATTCACTTTCCACACGTGATGCCCTTTCTGTAATACTGTATGACACGGAATAATGTCCAGCGTCGGATCCAGATATCATTCAAGGGGGTTTCCATGACAACCAATATTAACCGCCAAAAACGTGTACAGGATAGGGAAATGTTGGTATAGGGTACACTTTCAAACGCCCTCTTCCTGGCTACGCCCGTGCCTAAGGCCATAATCATAAACCCACCGCGGAAGACACGGAGCCGACGTGGGTGCGACGGCTGCCATCATCGCTGCCGACGGCGGCCGGCGACGTGTCGTGACCGGCCGTCGTCGTCGCGTCGTGGCTGGGGACGCATTAATTCATCGCCGACGAAGAGGTGACGCGTGCCAAAAGCTCTGTAACGACACCGAGGCCGTCGGGGGTGACTCTGGAGGAGGGAGGAGGGGGAGCGGCTCAGGGGACTGCGGCTGCTGGAGGGCAGCCACACTGACACCAATTTCACGGGTGTGGCTCGTGGTGTGATACGATGCGGCGCGCCACCAGATATCTCACGGGTCAGACGTGTGGTCTGGTTTTTACGGGCGTTGCCTCGGGCTTTCGGCGTATCCGCAATCTTCGGTAAGGGAAACTGGGTTTGTGCTGATGGGCTGTGACCAGACAACGAGTACTTTTTGCAAGATACAGGTGCGCCGATAGCGAAGAAGTGTGAGCGTCACAGTGGTACTGGAGACCAGCGGTTTAACTGAAATAATGTCGAAAAAGTGCCTCTCTCTCTCTCTCTCTCTCTCTCTCTTTCTCTCTCTCTCTCTCTCTCTCTCTCTCTCTACACGCAGCCTCAATTTCCATGTTCCTGAATGAGTTGCATTCAGCTTACATGTGGAACTTACATCACCTTTCTTCGATATCCTTGTAACCATAGCAAGCATTTTGAGCCAGGGCGAGGTAAGTGATGTCCATTTGGGTTTCCTAGCAATCAATAATTCCGCCCCGATGAAGTTAGACTGACAATAATCCCTGGCGAGAAGTGCTCCGACCAGTCCGTGTTTGCCGCTTTCAGAATGAAGGACCAGTCGCAGCAGCAACGCCGCCGCTCCGGCGCGGAGTATATCAGCCTTAGCTGTGCGCCGTTAACCGCCCTCTGTCGTCGGTTTGATCGGCTGCACTTCCACAGGCTGTCGACAAAAACAAATAACGTCGGGTGGGTGGTAAACACGCTCTCGGCGTCGCTCGTTGGACTGGCCCGCTGGACGGGCTGGCGAGATTCGCAGTGACGCGAACGTAAACACACGCCGACACGCGTCGGAGTCGACGGCCGAAAGACTGCAAACGACGACAAGAGGACGCCGAACAATAACCCGACGCCTGCAGCTGATGACCAGAGAGCCTAGAAGAAGGCTGGAGAATCTAGTAGAAGACCGGAGAGTCCCGTCTAGCAGACATCCAAAAGCTTCTGTGGTCGTTCTTTTGTAATTGTAATGTATACTTTGACGGAACATCTATCGAGCGTTTGACGGATGATAATGTTATATGGCGTACTTTCTGTGCGTGCAGAATCCAATAAGCTGATTTGGTGCGTTTCCGTCAGCTGGAGTGAAAAATGTGCCTGCATACTTCTCCATATCCCACTGGTCCAATTTCCTTTCTACGCCCATGCCCACTATTAACGAATGCCATCATCTGGGGACTGACATAATGCATATTGGTTCTGAGCATTTGTCATCTGTGCGGCATTAATGCGCGTGCAGCTCGGCGTGGCTATCAGCGGATGACGGCGCGGCCCCACCCCGCGCCGGGCTGGCCACGCGAGGCTGCCACCGCCCAGACGTTGCACTAATGGCTCCCGGGCATATTGTGACCTTGCGCAGTCGTTAATCAGCACAGCCGCCCCGTGTATCGATGCTGTATGGGCCAGGGTGTGATTTCTCCCAAGTTGCTGTTGTTATTGTTATAACCGGTTGTGTAACTATGCCGTATGTGATAGTCCGGTTGTATGAAGAGCGTAGTCGTGGGATGTAAGGGGGCAAATACAGCAAGGGTGAATTCGTGCTCTCACAACCGAGTCTGTATATATATATATATATATATATATATATATATATATATATATATATATATATATATATATTGATATGGTCAGCGTCAATGGGGAGCAAACCCTTCTTCTACTCCCTGCCCTTGTGGGAGGTGGTGGGGGGCTACGGCAAGTGCGCTATAACCCCTGGTCCCACCCTAGCTGCAACCTCTCCCTAGAATTTCATCGCCGGGAGCCGTGTCTGTGCTGTCATCATTACCGTCGGGAATAAAATGTAGACAGGATTTACTGTTGAATCGAATCGCTTTTTTACTTCGACGTCGAGTTTTGATGGAACATATATGTCAGACTAAATGCAACACAATTTTCGAAACTTAACAACATTTGCACTGACATTCAAATTTAACAGGAGACACGTCAAAGAGAGGACAGAATAACAAGCACAGATGCTAAAGATGTGCCCATTAGATGGGTTAAGCCCTATACTATAGAGTGCAACAATCGCTGATATTTTTTCTGAAGACCACGTTTCAGCAGCGTTGCACCAAGGCTGGAAGCATGTAAGTACCGCGGAACCTCGCAGCTCAGAGCGGTGCCGATTTTAGAGCCGCAGCTCAAAGGGATAAACTGGGATACTCTACCAGGTCTTTGGCTGCTAGTTCTTAACGACATTACGGGCCAGGGACGACGTGTTGAATACCATCAGAGCCGCCCAGAAGCTGCTTCAGACAACGTTTCTGGCGTTGAAATGTTGGTGGAGGATACCTCGCTGCGAATGGTTGTGCCCAATATAGATGTTTCCAGCATGAATTAGCGTGTATTTTTAGCAAGTGCCTAGCTGGCGTTGCCAAGACTGAAGCAAATCCATTAAATGAACTTTGAAATTGGTTTTCCGGATGAATATCGCTTAACCATTTGGGCTTGGTTCACCACTGGTATGAAGCAGCAGCTGCTGTTGATGTGATCCAGCTTTGATGTGTATGAAGCTGTTCCTGTCTGACCCGGCCCGTACGCAGCTGGAGCATAGCTTCGGACAGCTGAGTCTGGGGGTCGCTGACATCCCACCGTAGGAGTCCCAGGGGAGACACTTCTTAATGTGCTCGGAGATCTGACTATATTCTGTGCTCGGAGGTCTGCCTTTAAACGCAGGCGCCGGGTGGCGGCCTCGTCAAGGAAAGCATTCGGGATTAAATGGGACGAGACTGAAAATCAAAATCAGGTCCTGAACTGAATCATCAAAATAAAACTAGATACTTATGAGCTAACTGAAAAGGAAATCGTGACCAAATACAATACCTAAGTATTCAACCAGGTTTGCGAGGACCAACAAAACTTTTGTTTCATATTAAAGTTTTCCACCTAAATATTTTTTATGTTTCTGCTGAGCAATATTCACACACGTAAGTCTGCAAAGTTTTAAAATGTATGACCATAGATAACATATTATAACAGTAGGTCTACTGTTATTTATGGTATGACAAAAAGAAACAGAATGATTCCTTAAATGCTATGTTCTAGATCTAGTCTAGCTATTATCAGCGCGGGGCGTTCCGCACTTAAGCCTGCTACTCCGCCACTCTGTTGCTTGCGGACCATCCAAATGGTAGTAGAATAGCGGAAGCGGTTTCTGTGACCAAAAGGTAGCAGAGTATCAGGTAGAAGAGTAACAAATTCTAAACCACTACCACTACCGGCAGTCGTTTAATGTGAGCGGCACCCCAGAGAGTTTGAGTCCGAAATATTTTGTTTTGTTTTATTCATACGGTAGTGATTCTAGAGTGGAGATATATCAACGGCAAACATTGAAACGGTGCTGAAAGCGCCTTACCACCTTCCTAATTTTGAGTCAAGTTTGAATCATGTCTGTTGACTCGTGATGTCACAGTGCGCCAATATTGATCAAATTTAGAGTCATTCAGGATATCCCCTTATAACACGGGAGCAATTAGACTTAGAACAAAGGCATCAATACGTTTGTCTTGACCCAATAATTCGAATGATGTGGACATGACCTTTGAAAGGTCAAAACGTAACCTTGACCTAAGGCTGGTTTCAAATAATGCCCTTTCAATGTCATGGTGCATATCAGTCGAATTCTTTGATCATGTTCGTTGCTTTGATACCAAATATATTGTTGTTTTTTATTTCGCTCAAAAGTTCAAAAGTTTAATTGTGACCTTGGCCTGACTGACGTCAGGTAAAGGTCAAATAAAAATATTTTAAGGTCAATATTGCGCATTATTTGCGTCCTCGGATTATGGTTGTCTCTAAAGTACTAAATATGCTCTATCTCGTTTTGTGCAAAAGTTATAGACACGAAACAATTTCGAAAAGCGCGAAATTTGGTGACCCCTGGAAACCTGTTTATGGACCTGACCTGAATATGGATGCGAGCTTGCAGATTTTTCTTTTCACGGCTTTTAAAACGACGCATCAATCAATAAAATTGGCTTTACAGCATTCGCGAAAGAACTGAGTGTGGTCGAATCGGATCCCCAGACGGTGAAGGAGCTAATGAAAGCATTAAAGCTGTATGAAAATTCAATATTCATTCATTTCTCAAGTAAATTCTGACGCATGACTCTGCACTGAAATTCCGTCGTGAATGTTGACCTCCGGGGAAAGGGATATTATAAATTTTAGTTTTTGCCCATTGCTCTAAAATTATGAGTTGTATTACCCTAAATATTTCACCACATGCGGCATCGTTAAAAGAGAAATTCTTTGCTCTGTTTTTCTAGGGGAACATCTTGGCTCCATTAGATCCTATTCAGAAAAACTATAAAAATAACTAGTGGAAACTTTTGCTCACAATCAGAGATCTGTATTTCCGTAACTATTAATGTGCAATCAGAGGTATTAGCAAGTCAAATCTAGCCATGTACCATCTGCAGGACGAAAATAAGAGCGACGCTTTGCCAGACACGTGGGAACCCTGAGGATGGTCCGAGCAGAGTACTTTCGATTTGTGTATTCTGCACCTTTTTAGCTATGAATCGCAAATAAAGCGAGGGCTGATAAGGAGACAAAAAAACATGAGAAGTCTCAGAGTCATTGGGGACCTGTTTAATTGCAACCTAGCTACCTCGAAGTATAACTTAACACGCACCCCGCTGGGGGGGCGAAATTCGCCCATTCCCCCTCCTGGTTTTCCCCAGATAACGCAAAAAACAAAGAGACGCAGAACAACGAAACTTACAGTACCTTATCCTTGATTAATTTAACATTTCTGAATAGTTTCTTTAGGTCAGGTCATGTCAGGTCAAGGAGCTATTCAAGGTAAGGTGACCTGACCTCAAAACCCCTAATTACGAGTTTGAAGCAGCGCCTGAGGAACATCTGTCGCCTGATCAGTTTTAAACTTTTACCATACAATAAGGTCATTAGAGTCTATAAACCTGTTATTTCGGAATTTTGATACCGTTCACCTAAGTTGGGTTCAATTTTTCGGTCACCCGATTATAAGTAGGCATATGGTGAGAAATAGAAAGGGCTCGTTTTCAGTAAAAACTGGATAAATAAACCTGAAAATCCTCAAAACGTATATTCTTCCGACAATCTTGAACACAAAAATGAGTTTTTGACCATCTGACCTCATAAAGGTCATGTCAGGTTACATGAACATACAGTGATTGTTTTGTCCATAACTTCTCACTGAATTGAGATAAAGCTCCCATTTTGCTTGCATTGTGCTTATATTATCACGGGGAGTCGATTGATGTGCAACATGACCAAAGCAGGTCACCATGTGACCTTGACATATCTCAATGTGAGGTCATTTTCACTATTTGCCCTAGCAAGGTCATTTTATACATCATTCGATTTGGCACGATGAGAGGAATCCAATGATGCATACACATTTGCTGTAGCTTTGCTGAGTAAAAATCTAGAGAGGTAATCGTCCACCGCCTTGATGTAAGCCTATGGAACCTTCTTTGACCTTTGCTGACCTCAATATTGACCTGACATAAAAATACTACTTATAATTGCTTTCTGTCTCAAAGCTTTAGATGCTCTCCTTAATTTTCCTTAGCTTTGGCAAATGAGATAGGAGGTGGGGCGAAAACGCCCCCACGTGCGCGTCATGCCAGGACCCCAGCGACGCGTGTTATATCATAAGCGAAATGACGGGACAACCAATTTTATCTGAAAATACTACTCCGTGTATATTTGAGCGATTTTATTTACGCCTTCACTAGAAAATAGTTATGAAAAGCCCAAAACGTAACCTAAAAATGCGAAACTTATTTTACTGTAAACAAAATATGTTTCAGACCATAAGCTATAGCATATTTCCTTACGGATCTTTTGGCATGAAAAATAGCTTTAGCATTGTCATTGTGGTGCAGAAAATCAAATGGCAGTTTCTTATAGTTTTGCCGCATGAAAGATTCTTCCATTTTTGCTCCAACATCAAATTTTCGATATGATTGCCCGTTTGGATTTCGTCGCTTGGGCGTTTTATTGTTTGCATTATGGCACCAAAAATGTGTCCATTTTCCAATACTCTATTCGTGAAACACTCAGCCTCTAAGTAGTTGCAAAAACTGAAATAAGGAAAGGGAAGCTTTGCAGCTAGCGCACTTATGGTTTTGGTATTAGCCACTTATCCGCTCTTTTTACATTCCTTGATCCGTATATGTTTCATTAGTCTGCTAATTAGCGGCCGCTGGGTGGAGGAAGTTGAATGCTCATTCTAATAATGTCTTACAATAGATCTTATTGCATAACACAGTTTACTTGAGAAAGGTAGACGTTTATACATTATTGCGTAAAATCGGGCCGACGGGGCAACAAGTTGGAGACAGCGCCAGAATGCACGGATCTCCGGATTTGAATTTGCTAGCCTGTTAGTCAGCCGACCAATCCACCGAGTCCGTTCCTGGTGAGCAGGGCGTCCGAGGGCTTGTGATATATGATTGCTTGCTGAACCTCCATCGCACTCAGCCGAGCGTGCAGACAGGAGTTGCCTGATTTAGAAATGAGCGCTCACCACGGTTCCGGGTCTCCGATATTTACTCAGCCCAGCTTAGCTATTCTACATCACTCGGTTGTTTCGCTGCTGCCTTTAGAAATTATATGATAAATAGGAAGCATTGTTGTCGACTTTTCACATTTATCTACTTCAGATGACGTAGCCTATTCTGAAAACCATCTATAAAAGCACTAGATGATACGTCCAACAAGACTACTGGCGCAAACATCTTCAGAACAAACCAGAGAGATCCTATTTCAGGCGCTCTTTCAACATAACCCTTGCCCGTGTTCTCACAGGGCCGACCCATAATTTGATCGCGAGGTCCAGTGTGTTCGCCGTCGCGTCGGTGTGCGCGATCGTTTGCAGGCGCCAAATTCGCTGAGAGCGCCGACCGGGCGCACTGTCAGGCTGGAGCTGCTGTTGACTCTGTTGAATGTCCTCCCCAGTGGCGCCAGGGCTCATTGCAACTGTGGAATCGCGAGTGCCGGCGCAATGCTTACGAGTAAAGTGGCTGAACAAGCGCACTGATGAATTAGAGCCGAGCAAAGGGACGGAGAGGGATTTGGTGGGAAGATGAGGGTGCGCATAGATGTAAGGGTGTGATGTTATTATTGAAGCGATTGTGTCCTGAGATTACGCCCCGTTGCACCATGCAACGTACTTGGACAAGCACTAGCCACCTGTGGGCGAGTGACTAACGCGATACCATCGTTTAAACGTTGGATTACCATGCTGTTCCAGAAGTGCGACTGGTCCCTTTTAGAACGGAGAAACGGGCGAAATCATGGCTCATTTTGCCGCTGCCGTATGGTGTTTCACCAGCCGGCACCCGGCAACAACTGCGAGCCACGGCAGCGGACCGCCGTGAAATTCGCCGTGAAATTGGCGTGTTTACTCGGAACGGTGCGCTGACATTGTCCGCCGGCGGGCGCTTTTGTCTGTCGCACTGTGCCATCTCTAAGACGTGGGGTCGTCGGAGAAGCGACTCTCCAGAGCTGTGTCTGAGGCGGTGGGGCTGCTGATTTGAACGTGGAACGTGGGATGGAGGGGGAGGGTGGGTGGTGGCGGTAAACGTGATGGACGTGGATTGTCGTTGTTGTGGTCTTTTCTGCGGTGGAGAAAAAAAGATATGCAGATTAAAACAATTGTAGGTTCATTCCTTCTGCTTTATATTTAAGATGTGCTACTTTTATTACAGGCAGTGGTTGACTGGACGCGCGAATCCTGACCATAAGATTTATGAAAGGCTGGCTGTTCGCCGGAGTAAAAAATGGCTGGGTGATGACGAAGAAAACTCGGAGCTCCGTACTATAACGTTTGGCAGTGTCAGCTCCATGTGGAACGCAAACATGCCTGGCTGCGGAGAACTTTCTTCATTTGGTGGCTGTTTGTTTGAGTAGTAGTCTGAATTATGCCGGCCCGTATTTGTAAGCTCTCGTATCTCAGATTTAAGGAAAGAAGCACAAACTTGTTATGAAACTACAGGAACACTTCCAAGCTTTGTGTTTGACAAGTCGAAGCTGTTGTATTTTGTATTTGTATTCTTCGAACATTTCCACGTATTGCTATGGTTCTTTCAATGCCGTCGCTTTGAAATTTCGGTTCAAAAACGTGATGGGAGGAGTCACTGCTAAATATTTGAGGTTTAAACTGCATTTTCAGAAATGAGTACTTATCTTTTTATTATAAAGGATAAGAATAAGAAAAATGGCGTCGCCGCAGCAATTTCAAGTTACTTTCAGCTTGGTGGATGAGAAAAGAGCGGAGTTTTATTTGACTTGGTTAGCTATTTAATAGCTTTACTTGGAAAATGCCCCACAATATAGTATGAAAATAAAGAATGGTTGACTTTTATGCCCCTGTTAAGTTAGGTTATAAAAATGGCACGAAAAAAGTCAAATGCTGATCTAGGTCTGAATTTACCACAAATGAACGGTTCTTGATGACTGTTCGTGCTAATCATGCTATACAAACGAAATGGTATGGTGGCCCAGTGCTTACTACATGCTAGGCTGAAACTTACAGCCGGCGCTCGAAACGCGTTCATTTTGGACATTTCTCTGTCATCTGTATGGAATAGAGTTTCTGCATGGAACGGAAACATTATCGTCATTCACTTTCAGTGGTAGATTTTGGGAAACAGTGGCCTTGGCCCCCTCTTTCTCGACCTTGCCCTGTATAGACATATGGTTTTTCTGCTACTACCCGGAGTGACCTCCAGTGGTTTGCTACCAGTGGTTTGACCTCCAGAGGTCACCTGGTGACCTAAGATGACCTGAGGTCACGAAAGGTCAGAAAGTGACCTTGCCGTATATCAAATGAAAGCCAGTAACGAGACAAACAGGATGGTTGTTTCAACTCTCTAGCTTAATTAGGTCAATATTTATTGTCAAAATACTGTTTTTGATCCCTGGTGACCTTGGATGACCTTGGAGAGGTTGAAGGGAAAATATGGCCCCTGGAATCCGTGAAAGGGTGTCCAAGAATGCTTTTCTGATCAAGCTGATCATTTTCAATCGCTTTTGTGACTTTTAGATCATAAGACAGCCTTTCCCAATGTTTTTTTCAATGGGAGAGGTCACCTCGTGACCTGACATCAGGGCACGAAATCGAAAAATCCCGGATATACACCTTGTAGACCCTGGAGGGGCCATAAAGTGTAGGAATTTTCAAATCGATCGACTTCGAAATTTAGCTCTTACAGAGCTCTAAAGCTGAAGTGATGTGACCTTGGTTGACCTCGTCTGGTGACCTGACCTTGGGTGACCGGGGGTAAAAAATTTCAAAGATGGTGGGAAAATAATGCAGTAAGAGGTAGAGCCCTCAACCGCGGTGCTGCGCCTCTTCGTTTTTCTGCTATCCCGGAAAAACCTTAGGGGGGCCATCGATGGCCCCTCGTGGGGCGAGGGTTAAGGCAAGGGAATACAATTTCCAGAAAATCTGGTCTTGTTTTCATCTTGGCTCATGTCTGGTTTCATCTCAGGTCTGGTCTCATCTCAGGGAATAAAACTCTTACAGGTTTGTCGTCTTGGAAAATTGAAAAAAGTTGAACCTTTTTGCTTGATAATTAAAACACGGCTGGACCGGAAATGGCACATCGGTGACTTCGATATTGTAACCGCTTGTGATCACTTTTTGTTTGCGGTAAACCCTTCCACTTTTTTCCTGTTGTGAAAATTTGACTCACGTCATGGAAAGGATTTGAGTTCTTTGTTTAGCCCTCAGTTTATTTTCAGGCAGTAAGTACCTTGATAATACACTTACTGGACATTTGTGGAACATTGACATACATGGTCTCTCGCCGGCATTTTTTACTAGGTCTAGCAATAGTAAGGGCTCTCAGGGTATTTAGAATTTCTATGCAGCGTGAATCCTCCCAACGTTCTGATCTAAAATCAGATATCGTGACCGAGTATTGGTTTTCATCACTAGATTGTGCAAAGCGCACTTAACTGGTTTTCGTCTTACCCGGTGTCCTAACCAAACGGTCACCGTCGGTCGCCAACCGTCGGTGACCGTCGGCGTCAGTTGCAGAGCGGTAATTTTGGAGGCTTGGCCGACAGAGGAAAGGTTCATCTTTGGTAGCAATCTGGTAGCTCAAGTTGCGACGAACTGTTGTTTACCAACAATCAAACTTGGCTGGCATCAAGAACTATTAAAAGAACGATTTAGAAGAAAAAGGTAATCATGCCCAGTTTTCATAGATTTTTTGGATTGAATTCCAATTTGAATTATTATTCTAAAACATTTATTACATTTAATGACCAAAAACAACAGCAAATAACACGGATATCGGCTTCTGATGCAGAACGTGCGCGTCAAAAGTTGGACATTGCTCAACTTTTGCTGCGACGCGTTGCAACGCCGTGCGACGCGTTGCGTCAGTGCGTTTTGTGTCCTGACCGAAAATCCCAGTCGTTGCGGCAGATCGACAGCGTGCAACGCCTTGCGACGCGTTGCGTCTTGGTTAGGACACCGGGTTACCTGGAAAATCGCCAGCGGCGTGTTGCAGCCAATGGAAAGTGCTTGGAGTGGTGCCGGGTCACATCTGGAACTCCAGAAGGTGGACTTTTATTGCCACTGCTATCTGCCACGTTTATAAATGATCTGCCAGCCGATATATCCTCCTTGCACAGTGTAATTGTCGACGACGTAAAAATGTATCTTCAGGTCACTTCCGAAAACGATTCCGTGCAACTTCAGGCCTATTTAAACCGACGTGGAAGCTAAATTTCAATCCGGCGAAGTTCAAGTACTTCTGTATGTCATTGAAAACTAGACCACTTCATTCCGACATATTTCGTGGAAGCTACAGGATGAAAACACACTGAGAATATCGAGGATTTAGGTGCAATTTTAAACGCTGAAGCCAGGTTCAGGTCTCGTGAAAGAACAGGTCATCCGGTTTTCTCATTTGCTGTTTTTAAAGAGCTGACGCGAGAGGATGCTTCAGCAGGTCACTCGTCCTTGTTCCGTGCTACGCTCACGTTCGATCCGTACAAGATTATTACACTGTTTTATGGATTGGGTCGGCAGTATCACGTATGACTAGAATAGAAACAGTGCAAAACAAGCTTATCATGTTGTTAAACGCTCATTAAAGACAACAGTGCAAATCATTGGACTATGAATAATTACTAATACATTTTGGACGGACTTCACTATATCATTACGTAGAATTCAGCACCGCCTATTATTTCCAAGAATTGCCCTCGGGTATAAAATAAAATCATAATTATTGCTACAAGCATTCTCCTTCACCCTCACCCCACCGGGGGCCATCGATGGCCCCCGTAAGGTTTTTTTCGGAATAGCAGAAAAACGACGAAACGCAGGACCGCGGTTGAGGGCTCCATCTCTCACCCCATCGTTTTTACATCATCCCTAAAATTTGTTACCCCGAGTCAGCCAAGGTCAGGTTGCCAGGCGAGGTCAACCAAGGTCACCTCACTTCAAGTTTTGAGCTCTATAAGAGCTACGTTTCTCCGTTGATCAATCTGAAACTTCCTACAGTTTATGGCCCCGCCAGGGTCTACAAGGTTTATATCCGGGATTTTTTTCGACTTCGTGACCTAAGGTCAGGTCAGGAGGTGACCTCTCCCATTGAAAAAGCATGGGAATAAGCTGCCTTGTAGGATCTCGTTCGGTCTTCCTCCACAAGAAGATATTGGGGGTCGCCAGGGAAGATATCGCGACCCCCAATATCTTCTTGTGGAGGAACTCCGAACGAGATCCTACGAAAATCGACTCCACAGTATGGCCTTTAAAGAAGCTGCCTTGTGATCTAAAAGCCACAAAAACGATTGCAAACGCTGGGCTTGCTCAGAAAAGCGTTCTTGGACACCCTTTTATAGATCCCTGGGGTTATATTTTCCCTTTGACCTCTCCACAAGGGCATCCAAGGTCACCAGGGTTCAAAAATGGTATTTTAGCAATAACTTTTGACCTAATTAAGCTAGAGCGTTGAATCAAATACCCTCGTCTATGTCTCATCACTAGCTTTTATTTGATATACGGCAAGGTCACTTTCTGACCTTTAATGACCTCAGGTCATATGAGGTCACGAGGTGACCTCTGGAGGTCAAACCACTGGCGGGAAGTCATTACGTTCCACATAGCGGAAAAAGTTCTGGCCTTTTCCTATCCAATGTAGTTTACCAGATCTTAATAGCTCTAATGGTATAAGAGTTATGCCAAGTTTTCTTAAGCATTGCATATTTGAATGAAAATAGCCTATCGTGACCTTACTTGACCTCTGGAGTTCAAACCATTGACCTGAGCTCTTAAACATGCGAACTAACAGGCATGAGCGGAAATTCTTTCTAGCGTTTCAATTTGCGTGATTAATAGTTTGTCCCATTGCGAGTCTTTTTTAGGAGACTCACCAAAACCGGACACTAGAGACTTCAGAAATTTTGGCATTGCGCTATATGTCCTTCGATCTTTGATTCCACCTTGTGGGTCACCTATATGGGTCATAAATAGCTGGATGTCTGGCGAATCACAGCCAAAAATGTATCAATCCTACAGCTTGATTCCACTCCTGAAACTAACTGGAAAGCGAGCCAGTGTGGTCACAAAGAGTTGGGCATTCCCTATTGACGAGGAGCGGATTTTAGTTTAGTTCAGTTGTATTTTTCCAACAATGGCGGTGTTGATTACCGCAGTGCTAATAATGTGCAAAAACTCAATCAAGCTGTTTCATTACGCTGTGTTTTTTTCGGCTCGAAGTGACTGTTGCGAATAAAGAAGTTCTTTCCGGCTGAGAATGACAGAAATACCAGCAAAAAAACGCGTATTTGCACTTGTAAGAAGCAAATGAAAATGTCATTGTAAATACAACAAGCCCCACCATAATTACATGTAACACCTATACGCATAGTTATAACATAGAATAAAGATACCGTTATAAGCTAGTTATTGATAACGAGAACAATGTAGAAACTATTTATGCAATAGCACCACAAACTAGAAACTTCAGTCTATACAAGTTTAGTTAGTTAGTTAACAACTAACAGGTATTTTACTCGTCCTAGTATGTTTTACCAGTAGCGTAAGGAGGGTATACTTTTGATAGATGCTTGTAACAAAGCAAGATGAAACTATTTCCCGGTTAGCATTTCATCTTTTGTAAGTTACACAAGCGCCTTCCGTGCTCGCCCACAAGGAGCTTATATAAAAAGATTCAGCATAGTACTGCTTTTGTTGAGGTTAAAACTGCTCAAATGTAAAGTAGCAGGTATTTTATTTAAAGACTCAAACTCCTTTCGCACTAGTTAATTATCAATATATCTTCCCTTATGTTTATATAAGTTATGAATAATTACACCCGTATTAATGAATAAATTGTTAACAATTTAACACGTGCATTAACGGGGGGTGGGTACCCGCCCCCCTCGGGTTTTTCGGAGATAGTAGAAAAACGGCGGCGCGTAGCGCCGCCGTACTTAGTATACCTTTTCCCTCATCATTTTTACAACTTCTGTGAAAATTTTAAGGTTAGGTCATCTCAGGCCAGGTCACCAGTACAGGTCAAGTGACTCGACCTCAAAAAAAGTTTAAAATAGCATATGTCGGAGCAGGGTGAACTTATCCGATTGAAACTCATATCACATAATGGCCCCACCGAGTTCTCTAAAATGTGTTCCGGTATTTTTGATATCGATGACCTAAGGTCAGGTACGAGGCATGACCTCTCCGTTGGAAATACATGGGAAAAATGGTTTTTACGGAATAACTCAGTAATGGATGGTGATAGAGCATTTATTTTAGCTGCATTAGACGACTCGCCTGGGCTTTGCGGTTCTAATGATATGCATTTTATAGGTATAACTTGACCCTGACCTGACCTCAGGTCAGGTCAAATCCTTGATTTGCCCTAGCAATGTCAAATTATATATCATTCGATTCGGCTTGCTAAGAGGATTCATACAATTCAAGTCGTTTTGCTCTATCTTTACTTGTTCAGATGTAATGGCCAAAAAACTGAATTTACATGTTTTCCCTATTACGGGCATGTTTTGACCTCTGGTGACCTTAATTGTGACCTGACAAAAAAATGGTACAAATATTTTCGATGGAGAAGTGGATGGGCAGCCCAACGCCGTTTACCGTTTTTCGCTACCTACCGTGGTTCTCGAGATCTTAGGGGGGCGGGTACCCGCCCCCGTCAATGCGAAGGTGGGTCAGACCGCCGTCAATGCGCGTGTTAAGAATAAAGCTTGGCTCAATGTTTGATTAACAATGAAGCTATGAAATCGTACGGACTTGTTGAGCGTGCAAATGCTAATGTTTGAAACTGCTATGCTACATTATATTCTATCATTTTCACTGCAAATTTTTCAAAGGATTTTTGGGGTTATATAGGAAATAAAGGGCGTGACTCTGTGACTGTCCGTAACGGGCCTTATGCCTGCTGACACTGGAAGTTTTCGGGCATACCTGCTGCTTTGGTCATTAAAAGATAAAACCAATGCAGTTACCACAGGGCATTGCCAATCATCAATCAGCACAGGTTCATATTCATATCTTATTACGCTCACAGATGGTTTTGTGTCGCCGTAACTATTATCGCATCGGTGGATGGTGAGATCACCGTCGAAGATGAAATTGCACCCTGAAACGTCACCAGTGTCGATGGTGCGTCTGCAACCAATTTCAACAAGTGTGCAGATTGCGGGTCAGTAAAAGGTGTTTGGATACCATCGTCACGCGTTTATACGTAATGAATTCTGAGATAAGAGACAGGCAAATGGCTCTGTTCTCGTATAGTGGGACTTGCCATCCGCCCAGTAAGACCTCATATTATTCGATCTAACCAGAGCTGAATTTAAAATCCGGAGACCCCCCCCAATGAATACTTTTATCAGTTGCTTTGCCTTTCATCTACCAAGTTCTGTCCTTAGTGTCAATCACGCGTTATTGAATCGGTTAACAATTTTGTCAACTATAGTTCTTATCCCTGACAGAGCCTGGAAGTGATTACAGTTCTCCGATTCAGAGCAGTTTAGTAGCCGCCAGAGTCCGGCCCTGAAATAGTGCGCCTGCAGCTGGAACTGCCGCCTCGGCGCTCCGCGAAATCTCATCTCTTCCCTTATTGCTGTTGGCAGATAGCTCCAGCTGACTTCAGCCAACCAATGAGCGGCTCGGCAGAAAAATTTCAGGATTGGTCTGATAGCGGCGTGGTATCTTGATAACGGAGACCCGGCGCCATCCCCCCGCCTATAGCTTCCAGCGTCTGATCGGAATGAAGCGCTGGTATTGGATATCAGACTCGGCAAGGATGACAGATATAGGAACCTGGCTGACATTGCAATGTGGGACGGCAAAAGCGCTGGCTGTTCATCAGCTTGAGAGTGAGCAACTGTCAACACGGTCGCCTCCGTCTGGTCCAGAAATGATATAATCGACCTATCTAGGTTTTATGCTGGAGCCCAGGCTCAGTGACTGAGTGGAATTGTTTCCGAACTGTGTTTGATAGTGATCCGAATATTTGGCGGTTGGCTCACTCGGCTTTCAGACTGAGTCTCTGGAGCTGAGCCGCCAATCTTCAGTCGGGGCATATAGAGATCAGGCCCTTTGGCTGCGAGATAGATGAAGCCTTTGCTGGCCTGCGCTGAGAGATGCACCGAACGTGGACAGAGCTCAAAGCCGGCCGGGGCTTTATCAGAGCTGGCTGTCAGGACCCTGATCTGGTGGAGTTAGAGTTTGGACAAGTCCGTGATCAAAGACCGATCCGGGTCGACCTGCCGGAGTGAAGTGCTGACGAGAGGCCAGGGTTGCCGAGGCGCCGCATCTCATTTGGGCTCTGAATTGCCGAATTCGCAAAACTCGATATTTCGCGCATTGTCCAAATTCAGCTGGGTAGTGATGTACATGTACGCTGCTACAAATTGCCCAATGTTCTGGACAATATGCAAATTGCGTGAAAATGCGTTATAGATCAACCATTTGGTAAATTTCCCATATCTGGGCGTTGCGCAAAATGCTGGACAGTATTATAAATTGTCGAATGCAGACGAAATTCTGGCGCGTCTGATAGTGCACTGCGTTGAAGCATTGCACGGCGACGGACTGTAGTCCGCCATCACTGTGCACAGTCCGCCATCACCGTGCACAGTCCGTCATCACATAATAATAATTGTTGGGGTTTAACGACGCACCAACTGCCAGGGTCATACGGCGTCGCCGGGGATCAGATCGACTTATTCAGAGGCTCCGCCGGGACGTGAACCCAGGACCGGTGGCTTAGAAGACAAGGGTGCTATCCACTAAGCCACCTCATCCCCAGTCCGTCATCACCGTGCACAGTCCGTCATCACTGTGCACAGCTCGTCACCACCGTACATAGTCCGTCATCACCGTGCACAGCCCCTCACCACCGTGCACAGTCCGTTATCACTGTGCACAGCTCGTCACCACCGCATGTCCGATACCACAGCCCCTCCAGACACAGTCCGTCATCACCGACACAGCTCTCACCACCGTGCGCAGTCCGCCATCACCGTGCACAGTCCGTCATCACTGTGCACAGTCCGTCATCACCGTGCACAGTCCGTCATCTCTGCCCGCAGTTCGTTACTGTGCACAGTCCAAGCGCACCACAGTTTTGGTGCGTTCGTCATCGAGTTCTTTAGATAGCGAGAAACATTGGAACGAAAACGGAATTGATTGAAATGAATTGAACGAAAACGGAACGAAATTGGAACATTCCGGCCACCCCGCCTCTCCCTCCACATTTTTCATGCCTGAGCAGCAAAACTTCTTCAAAAGACGTAGCGCTCATTATTTTAAGCCGTTTGTTCCCAAAAAGGTCTCGCATACCACCGCATGTGAGACAGGTCTGAGATGCCGCACAGTTCTCACAGCTGCATATCCGGCGGAAATTTGTATGTGCACCTGTGCTGACCTTTCGAGAGGCCTCATAAGCTCGCGTCTGGAAGACAAATGGAGGCGAGCTGTCAGGTAATGGTACCGCTGTTTCAATTCAGACTCATCTTGTGTCCCTAATCCAGATTGGCTGTTTTCAGCTGCAAGGGTTCGTTCTTTCTCCCCATTTTGCTCAGTTGACTGTGGTGTTCATACGTCCCCCCCCAGCCTATTTGTGGTGTCTCATACTCTTACGGCGCCGGACGTGCATTTAATGTCAAAGGCCCAGATATTAAGCCCATTGCTATTAGTCGATATTTGACATCATCCGCTTTTATGGACTCCGGTGGTGTGCATGGAAGCAAACTAACCTAATTGCAAGAGGGAAGAGCTTTCTGTCGCGGTCAGGGCTCGCTTTGTTCGGTTTGGCTTATTTTCCGATCAGCAACAGCCATGTGCATCCCAGTTACAGACGTAGTCGTTTCAGTGTGTCTAGCTAGATGGCTATTTTTATTCCAGCCAGTCACCTTGGTCGTCAGCCTGACAGATTTTGCACCACTAGGGACCAGTTCCCCCTAATCATATAAATAAGTGCAAACTTGTGTCTGGTTCGGCAATGGCTACTTTGCTCGCTTGTGGAGGGACGTTATGGCCCTCACTCAAGCTGGGCACGCCATGCTCGAGAGCAAGTAGAAATGCCCGAGAAAGAAAACGCGAGTGTCCTTGAGATTGCTGAAATACGCCCTGTTGTTTCTTACAAATGCCCTTTTCATCCTTTGACGTCCAGAAAAAAACAATGCAAAACACTTACTGCTTGCGGTAGCATTTCTGGGCATTTCAGGGGATGGTAAGTCATGAGCGGGAACAGATAACTGCCTACCTTAAGCTGAAAAGGCAGGCGGAAGACAAATGTCTTAGGCATGTTTGTGATGAATAAAGGCAGCCTGGTGCTTGCATGTCTGCTCAGGAGCTGGATTTTCCCAAATTCTGATTCTCCTTCATGAAAATAGCTTCACCCACTAGGTATTCCTGATCTGTGCCAGCATTTGCGTCGTCGTCGGGGGCCCACCAGCTGTTTGATGGCGTTGGTGAACCCCTTATTAAAAAATTTCTGACTACAGCTTACCTTGGGCTAAATCTCGAAGCATCACGAACATAGACTTTGGGAAACAAGAGGCCCTAAATCCGAAACATGTTTTTTTCTCTACGAATGGGATGGTTTTCAATGTACGTTGAGTCACAGTTTTCATCCCCCCTCTCATTTTTTCCGGTGGCACCGCCGGGCAGGCGGCAGCAGCGCCTGTGGAGCCGGAATTCACGGCCGCGTCTGTCGGCGACAGTGACGCCCGGACGCCAATCAGCCGCGTTACAGGTAGTGACGAGCGTTGATGGCTGCTCCGGTGATGCCAGGGGTCACGCCAGTCGCCGGGGACCAATGTCAGTCGCTAATGAAATTACGGCCAGGGCGAAATGACCGAGGGGTGAGGGCGGCAGAGGCCGGCAGAAAATTAGCCGGCCAGGGGAGCTGACCGACCAGATAGTCTGGGATTCCGGGCATATGAGCCAGGCGAGAGCAGGAATGTTGGTAACATGACCTGATTTTAGTGGGTCAGGAACAGGTACGTTTGACAGGTTTGTCTGTGTTGCGATATTGTGGGAGAGAGGTTCTGCGATTTGACATCAAAAACAGTGCTTAACTCTCTAGATAGGCTCTGCCTTAGCTCTTACGTGAATCAGCGTGTTTATACGTATGCTAAGTGGACTGAAATTCATTGACTTGATGTAATTTGTTAAATAATAATGCAAAACATTGAAATTTTTGGGGCATTTGATTGAAAGGAAACGGCATGTTCAGCGGGATTTTGGGCATTAGGTCATTGTTTTCATTTGACGTAACCCCGGTGTCGTGAGCTGCTTCTCTGAAATTTTGCTCGACATTTCTCATCTGAGAAGGCATCTTCACATCGCCACCTCATGCAGGATTATTAGCAATTCATTGGAATACATAAGCTTCGTACTTTTTGCGAGATTTGTAAGTGCTCTACTTCTGCCCTTTAGTTATCAATGCATCCAGTGGCGAAGCAGTGATCGAAAAATACAAGTAAAGCTTAATTCAGTATGAAACAAAATTAAATTGATTCGCCAATATGTTCTTTTCCCAGATGCCTCCTTCATGTCTCGCTTTTGCCACCCTCACGTTCAGATCGAGACAGGTCCGGCTTTGACCTGAAAGGGGGAGGCCAGAAGGCCCGAAAGATAAAAATTGCGCTGCCACCAAAATTAAAAAAATAGAACCTCCCCAGACACAGCCAGTGGTTACACTGATAAAAATATAGCAATCGACGTAAAAACCGAGTTCACATTATTCGCCCACTACGGCTTCTGGCCGACCATTCCACTTGTCCGCGTGTATTTGCTGCAGTTCTTAGACCAAGCACAGGCTCGCGATAGTCAACAAGTTTCTGGTAATCTCTCTCCGCTCAAAAACGCGTAACGGCAGTAGGCATCCTGCCTTTTGAGGAACGCTTTTTACGTTCCATAAACCAGCGCACAATTTCAAATAACGGCGCACATGTCTTTAATAACCTCGGGCACATATGAGGTTTCTGCGTTGACAGCGAACGCTATTCTGTTGTGAAGCCCCGGGTGGATGTATGCGGGCATTGGCGATGCCGGCGGGCCTTCGCAGCGTGCATTGTTATCGAGACTACAGATAGTGGGTCCGGCCAGACCGGCGGCGCCAGCGTGGCGGGGAGAGAGAGAGAGAGAGAGAGAGAGAGAGAGAGAGAGAGAGAGAGAGAGAAGAAGAGGGAGGGGGGGGGGGGAGGGGGGGGGGGGAGGGGGGGAGGAGGGGGGGGGGGGGGGGGGGGGGGGGGGAGGGGGGGGGGGGGGGGGGGGGGGAGAGAGAGAGAGAGGAGCTGTGATATGTTGACCACATATCTTATGCTGAGGGACCAACTGAAAGCTGGTGACAGCGGGGCTAGTCCAGGTCAAACCTTAAAGGCCGTCTGAGAGAGTGTTACTGTTATTGTGTTATTATTTAGAGTGTTAGTGGTAGGTCGGTTCACCTGCAAGCAGCTTGAGAACATTTTTGTAGATCCATCGAGCGGGCCGTTCGCCGTGGTTCGTCAGTCATGGGGAAGCGTAGCTCTGTACGTCACCCCCCTCGCTTTTCACGCCCGTGGAAAGGTTCAAACAGCATAATAAGACTTCGATTGATCAAGGAGACCACACATGAGACGCCTAAAACAGTCTGCTGCAGCTAGCGGTTAGTGCATAGGAAATGATTTACAGCAAGGAGTCAGGGAAGGCCTAGACACAAGTAGATCGTGACAAAAACGGTTTACGGGCCGTAATGATTACTGTCGAATAAAACAAGATGTGTTCCAATGGATGTATGTACCTACTGTTTGTGTTCAGATTAGTTCTACTGATTAGGAAGGAGTGGAGCTGCAATCGCCCGTTTCAGCATAACCATCCGTTCACAAGTCGATGGTGTAACGAAGATTATTATATATTGCGCGGATTATTATACATACTGAATTATTATACAGGACTATCGCACTGGGTGGAATTTCCTTGAATAAGGGAATCAGTAGGAGAGCGGGTGGGTGGAAAGATTTTCCCACTGTACCCAGCACATTTCCTTGAAAATATAAAAAGCGGCTTTAAACTTTATGGACGTAATGTTTTGTAGGCAAGGTATACAATTCCACGTCGTGAGTTGAATTTGAACTGAGCTGGACTGAGCCAGGTTTACCGTCTACCGCTCTCCTGTTCACCAAAACCTCGGTCCGTTTGCCCTGTACCCCCCCTCCCTCTGAACCTCAGTGCTAGGTGCACGACAGAAGAAACCCCACTGAAATCAGACCCCCGTGTTCTGTGAATGCCCGCCTGAACGTTTGAAAACCTTGTTGGTGCCCGAGACATTAAGTAAGAAGGAACCAGCACAGCTTATGTAGGCGTGAAATGAGATTGTTGAGGCTAGACAATACGCCGTGAAAGGTCTGAACCTCTACCGCAAGTGCGACTAGTAGGCTCTGCAACAGATGTCAGTCGACTCGAAATCCTCCATTTCGCAATTGTCATAGAGTCCAGAGCACTTGAGCGGCCGCCACGTACCGTGGGCGGACAGACATATCTGGAAACCAAGCCCGTCGGCCGCTGCCAGGCTGGCCAGTGTGTTTGCGGCCCCCGGGAGTGTACTGGAATGCCCTGGGGCGTGATCGTTCTGTTTCGGGGTCGGCCAGTCGCATTTGAGTCGCAGTTTAGTTGGGGAGTGCCAGGTCATTGAGAATGCATGACGACCGCGGGCTGGGATTCGGAGGATGCTAGTGGCCATTGTGAGGAATTGGTTGTCATTAAGGAGCTAATGCTCGGCTCGACGGCTCGTGGGGGTGCGTGGGCTGCTTTTCATAGTACAGACCATATTGCCCTGATGTTGCATTGGTTTGTGTAACAATGGGTATTCGATGAACATGGGTTTATGAGACGCTATCTTTGTTTGTTATGGAAAGAACAACGCTAGCATGAATGTTTTCAATGTCCATTTATATCAGGGGCGTAGCCAAGGGGAGGGCGACAGGGACAGCCGCCCCCCTGACGGCCCGAAGGGCCCTCTGAGGACACGAGTCGCGCGATGCGCGGCTCGCCCGCACTATGCTCTGTGGCTAAATTTCAAATTTTATACCAAACAGGGCCCTCTTGAACCCTCTTCAGCACTCTATTCTGTAACAAGCAGGCCTTTTTTATCCGTCAGGGCCCTTTTGGTGCTGTCGCAAGGACCCTTTGCGGCCCTTCCCCCTCCAGAGCGAAATCATGGCTACGCCCCTGATTATATTAGGAGCTGGTGCTGAGTCTTCCCCAATGTCTTGTTACCAACTACTGGTCACAGATGCAACGTATGCAATGGTCTGGTGGTCTCAGTTGAAAAGGTGCAATCGATGAACTGTTCTAAAATGATGTTGTTTGCATTTTTGCCCATTGGGCTTTCGGGGAAATTATTCCCGGTGCCTCTCGCCGGCGACTTGAATCAAAATGTGTAATCCTGGCACGTGGAGAACAGTTTCCCTGGGGTAAATTTACGGGAAGCCTTTGTTTCGCAAATGTCGGA
This sequence comes from Lepas anatifera, assembly GCA_034440635.1. Taxonomy (NCBI): domain Eukaryota; kingdom Metazoa; phylum Arthropoda; class Thecostraca; family Lepadidae; genus Lepas; species Lepas anatifera. Next base: position 507,492 of record JAOTON010001403.1, on the reverse strand, counting down.
ATTATTAACACCGTGTTTATATGTTCTCTCTTGTTCAGCCAAAGAATCCAAGAGTTCGACAGCAATGTTCAGGAGACATAACCGACCTGAGTTTCCCCGGGAGGATCACCCGAGGGGACAGGTGGGACTGTGCTAGTCAGTCTCGGATCGCTCCTACCCCCGCTCCCAAACTCGCAGATTTTTATCGGTTGTAGTCACACATACACTAACAATAGATTTAGAGTCAATAGCCTTGGTGCAGGATCACCGGTACACGGGCTCGTAACTGCTGGAAATGTGGAGCCAGGGCCTCTCAGTGTCGTGTACTGCTCATCAGGATGTTTCTCCACTAAAGCTTCTATTGTTGGGTATCTGCCCTCTACGTTACAAGCTGTCGTTCATGGGCGATAATTAGAGCTGGCCATTTTCCATTAGATTTAGTCTGGCTCTTGCGTCCACCGGATCTGCCAACATTAAATCGTTGTCGTTTCGGAATTTTCTGAGGGCTGTGTTTATGGGTTCTCAGGCAACCAATCATATTTGCCACCCTGTGCCCCCCTCAGGACCTTCTGACTACGCCACTGGCGTGCGCGCGCCCTGTACCCCGCGGCTCCGCTGATTGAGATTAGCCGTGCAGTCGTGAGGAGCGTGTCGTCGAAGTAACTCCAGCGGACAGCTGCGGCGCACGAATCACTGCCAGTGGTGTATACATAGTCCCGCCGCTGCCGCATAGTGACCCGCATCCAATCTGCAGCCACAATCTTACCTCAAGCTCGGAAGCTTGAGGTCGGCCTGGCCCAGCTTTAATTACATTTATTTTTGGCCGGACCGAACGCAGCCTCAGCGGACGTTGTTGCCGACGGAGCAGATTTCCAGAAATGTGAGGCATGAAGCGCGGGCTCAGCAGCTGGTCGAGTGCTCTTGATCTGTCGTCAGAATGGGCCCCGGGCCACCCCTCGAATCAGATGACTTGTGATCACAAGAAAAACTCCCCGTGTGGAGCCGCTGGGCTTCTTCGTTTGGGATAAACACAAGGTAGACCTGCCGCAATCAATGCCATTCATTTTCAAGTCAACCAGGTTTGGCGTGATAATTGTTAAGTGAAATTCCAGCTACTATCCGGAGGCGTGATTTTTACTTTTGTGGGCATGGGTTGCTGTTGGTGTCGGCGAATTTGATGCGTGTCTCGCGTCCCATGTACCCTGGATACATGAGCAGCCTCGGTACGGTACTGACCACGGAAACGGTCCAATCGGCTCACGTATCCGGGTGTCTGGTCCAGTTCTTCCACTCGATCCCGGTCCTGTTCTATTATAGGGACAACGAGATTAGTCCCTACCAATTGACAACGTTTTGACTTATAATGCAATATTTTCCTGGGATACTGGTGACGACTGAATTATTTTTAGAACAGATGGAAAGTAAGTTTTATGAGCTTACGGAAATATTTCATTGAAATAAAATGAATTCGCCCCAACAATAATACATTCTGTGTCATCATATTTCGTCGCGGTCGCGTCATATTTCGTCTGCCTAGTGTGTGACGTAATAGTGCGTACTGAGGCCCTTAGTTTCGAGGTGCTCATGTATCCCAGTTATTTGAGAACTTTGATTACACCGTTCTCAGAGCTTTGTTTTGCTCTCAGATTAAATCAGGTTTCACTCTCAGGTGCATTGATATCCCGCTGTCATTCATTTTCGAGTCAGCCACAAACACTGCGCGTGCTGGGATATCCCGGTGCTGCCCAACACAAACCTTGCACGTGTTGGGATATCCCAACGCTTTCCGCCATAAGCACTGCACGTCATATGATATCCTAGTTCTGCCGAGTTCAAACACTGCTCGTTTTGGGATATCTCGGTGCTGCCAACTACAAACACTGCACGTGTTGGGATATCCTGGTGTTGCCAACCACAAACACTGCACGTGTTGGGATATCCTGGTGTTGCCAACCACAAACACTGCACGTTTTGGGATATCCTGGTGTTGTCAACCACAAACACTGCAGGTTTGAAATATCTCGGCCCATGTGATACCTGGGTCTGACGGTAGTGTTTGTTTTCTACTTTGGATAATTGTCATGTAAATAATGGTGACAGAACTATTACATTTTTTACGGATCAAATTTTTTTCACAAAGCTTATCACGGACAAAAAATCTACCTGAGCACCTTACCTGCAATGGTATGTTTTAGCTTTACCCTCCATACCGTCCATCAACTTTCGTTTCTCTTTTGTTTCAGTGACTGACCGGCGAGGAGGTACCAGAAGCCGGCGCTCGCATCTACACATCGGGATGACTCGGCACCTTTCTCCACCCGAGAGGTCGCCTCCCCTGCTGCTGCTGCTGCTGATGGCGGCGTCACTGGCCACGGTGGTAACACCGGCGCCTCCGGCTGGAGACTTCACCACCAGCTGTCCCTCCCAGTGCACGTGCAGCTGGGTGTCGGGGAAGAAGAAGGCCGTCTGTACAGGTCGTGCTGTCACGGGCCTGCCGCGGGGGCTCAGCGCCGACATCCAGGTACTGGACCTCACCGGCGCCAGGATCGTGGAGCTGGACGAGGACGCGCTGCAGCGGCGTGGTCTGCAGCATCTCCAGAGGCTGCACCTGCGCGGCGTCGGACTCCGCCGACTGGACAAGCACGCCTTCCGCGGCCTCAGTCTGCTGGTCGAACTGGACCTGTCGGAGAACGCGCTGACCAAGGTGGGTCCCGAGACGTTCAGCGACAACGGCAAGCTGCGCAGTCTCTCGCTGGCCGGAAACCCGCTGCAGGCGCTGGGCGAGCTGCAGTTCCCGGACCTGCCGCACATTCAGAGGCTGAACCTCAGCAACTGCCAGCTGGCCTCTATATCGCCGCGAGCCTTCAAGAGGCTGTCCAACCTGTCCGAGCTGCTGCTGAACGGCAACAAGCTGGCCATTCTGGAGTCGGATATTTTCCAGTCGCTGACCAAGCTGCACTCGCTGACGTTGGGCGGCAACCCGTGGCGCTGTGACTGCCACCTGCGGTTGTTTCGCGACTGGCTGATCGAACACAACCTGTACCAGGCCGGTACTTACTGTGTGGAGCCGGAGCGGCTGATTGGCAAGCCTTGGAGCGCCGCCACCTCCGACCAATTCGCCTGCCGACCCCAGATCTACATTCCCGAGCCGACTGTGGTCGTCGACAACGGGAAAAATGCCACGCTGCGCTGCCAGATATCTGGCAACCCGGCAGCCGACACCAAGTGGGTGCGGGGTGGGAGAATAATCAGCAACAACTCCCAGATTATTAACCCGAACAACACTGGACAGACGTACATAATTCACGAGGAGGGCAACGTGAACCGCTGGACGAACCTGACGGTGACGCGCGTCAGCGAGCAGGACGCCGGCCAGTACCTGTGCGTGGGCACCAATGCAGGGGGCGTGGTGGAACGTAACGTGACGGTAGTGTTCCGGTCGATGGTGGCGCCACCTGCCAAGCCCAGCTCGGCTCTGCTGTCGCGTCCGCTGCTGATCGGTTGTGTGGCCGGCGGTGGCGGTCTCCTGCTGTTGCTGCTGCTGCTGGTGCTCTGCTGCTGCTGCTGTCGACGCCAAGGCCGCAGCCGGGCCAAAGAGCCCTCCTCCTCCTCCGGCGCTGAGAGCATCATGGTCATCAACCAGAAGCCCACCCGAATGGGAGACTACGAGAAGCTGCCGCAGACGGACGTAGAGATGGAGAGACTGCGCGGCACGGCCACAGTCCGCTTCGCCGAGCCTAGCGGCAGCGTGATGTGTAACGTCGGCCCGCCGGACGACGTGTTGGCAGCCTCAGCGCCGCGGCGTCGCAGCCTGCCCGACAGCAGCGCCGCCGCCGACGACGGCCACAAGGACTACCCGGACTTACTGCATCTGCCGCGACGCGGCGGCACCAGTCACGACTCGCCGGCGGAGCAGCGCGGCCTGGCGGCCACTCTGGTCGGCCCGGCGGCCATGGCACCTCGGCAGCGCCACTCCCTGGCCACGATGAGGCCGCGGCCCGGGTACCTGACCCTGCCGCGGCGCCCCCGCACCCCAGCTGGGGCGCGTCACCTGCCTACGACCCTGTGTACGACAAGCTGGGTCCGCGGACCACTGCTGACGGTAGCTCGCGACTCAGCCTCACTCCGTCGTCGGTGGAGGACACCGCCGGCGACCTGCCAGCCTTCTACCTGCCGGTGGAGGCGTCTGTGCCCGACCCTACTGTTTTTAACTCGCTGCCGCGGAACAGCCGCAGTCAGGGCCTGTCCATCCCAAGTCTGGACAACCGGCACCACCACCGAGCCGGCGGTCGCGGCCGCTCCTCAGCACCGACCTCATCGAGCCGCTGAGTGAGGTGCCGGAGGAGATGGAGGAGACACCGGCGCCGCCGCCTCCACCTCAGTTTAATGGGGAGCCCTTGGTGAAGGAGGCGCCGCGACCTCCTCCCAAGCCCAAGAAGGTGACACCCCCAGTGCTACCCAAGCCGCAGCGCAACGGAGCCTCCGGTGGGGTGGCCATGGGCTACCAGGATGAAACACAGGACGGTACTGAGGTGTGACATGAGTGATTCTGTGACGTCACTGCGACTCGGTGACGTCACAGAGGGCTGATCTCAGCTACAGACAGGAATGAACCGTACAGATACAGGGACTGGTCCGGCGGAATGTATACTTGCGAGCCATACACGTTTTCATGTGATATCAGTGTTTTGTTTCTGTGCAGTGTGCCGCTTTTGTGTCGTGGGGCGCTCCCCCTGGTAACGAGCATCAAAATTAAGTCGCTGACAACTCGTTGGGCGTTTCATTGTGTATGCAAAGAGCCGCGAGTGTGATTATCAAACTAGTGGCCAGGAGGTCCGCCCAGTGAGAGCCCCCTAGTCAGATAATTTGTGCTCTGCCGACAAGCAATCATAGCCACCTGTGGCTCCGAGCCAGAGTGAGAGTGAGTGCATTCCAGATCAATTCGTCCTTCCCTCTGGTGGAGATTTTCTGCCGTTGCCGCGCCGTCGGACTCTGTATATCGGGGGGGGCTGTTTTTCCGTTATCTGTCCGTTTTCTGGTGGCGAGCGCAGCAGGACGGCTGCGAGTCCGCTCCTGTTTACAGGCGCCGCCGGATTTATGCGCCAATTAGGCCGCGTCAGTCGGACCGCGCCGCTTTTTCGCCGCCCGCCTGCAGTCGGCAGCTATTGTTGCGCGGATAAACAGAACCAGCGTCGACAGCGACGCGTCGGCTGCGACGAATCTGGCGCGGCCGCCGACACGCCCCGGCACCCTCCGCGGCAGCCGTCCTGGAGAGCATTTGTGTCGAGAATTGGAAACAGCTGTGGGAGAGTGCCGGGCCTGTTTGCAATCGTCTACCCCCCCCCCACTCCAGTGGCGGTTCCGTGCCGGCGCTGTCCCTCGGGAATGGCTCTGTCAGCTCGGAAGGGCGAGTTTGCTGTTGGACGGTGTGATGTTTCGTCTTTTCAGACGTCAATCATGCGTAAAATGGCTGTTGTTGACACGGAGTCAGCGTTGGCTTTGTAGCAGCAGACCGCCGTAGAGTAGTTGTTGCCGCCAGGCTTAGCGTTAGACTTACAAAGCTCAGTTGCTGAAGTTTGTCGGCTTGCTACTGTGTGCCGCGCTCTAGCTTAGTAATCGCGGTGCAGTGTGTGGGTCTCCTGAGTCACAATGCCGCAGGAAAGCCAACGTGTCTGTGTGTACGCGTGAGTGTTCAAACATCAAGAGGCTCCGTTTGTGTCCAATTTGCTAATTTCTCGCCTTTCTCTGGAAAAGGCGCTAGCTGCTGTGTGCTCGCTTTCGTACAGGTGCATATTTTTCCAATAAAACGTCCATTTTAATTTTGCCTGACCGCATCTCTGTCTCTGAAAAATAGCTACCGGACGAGTAGTTTGGGCATTGTCATTGAACGATGAAGTGCCGGCATCTCCTCCAGGGCGAGAAGCCCCCGCAGCCGGTGACTCTCCGGCATAGGCATAGAATCGTCCAGAACATGGTGGCGGGGGGAGCAAGGTGCATTTTTAAGTCATTTTCTGTCAACGACGTAGGGTCAATTGTTAATGAGCGCCATATGATCTACGCTGTCGATCGACCCTAAAACCCTAAACATGATGACGAGGGTTGATGAAGGGTAGAAAGGCTTTCCCCCAAACCCCCCATCTTCGCAGATTTTTTCACAAACCATGTTTTCCATTATTTTGGGCCCTGTTGCCGACTCCCTCCAACTATTTGCCTGCATGCGGCACTGATGAGTATATGACGTTGATTAAACATGGCGATGTTAAAACTGAGTCACCCCGCCTGTCACCGCCTCCGCCGCTCAACGGTGTTTAGCCCGAGGCTGCCGTGGGTTTGGTGCCTGGAAACCAGCCGGGCAGATCCGCCATTGCAGCTTCCAGTGCATTAGTAGACATTTCAGTCATGCTGTTTTTTTCGGCGTCTCTGTGCAGCGGTGTTACACACGCCTACACGTTGAGATCACTCGAATTAAACTCAGCATGTTTCGAGTTCTGACAATAGTATGGCTATGACAATATGCAAGAGAAAAACACAACAGACGTATTTTCCGCAGTCTAGCCCAGATTACCTAACCATGACTAGGCTCGCTTGGCTAAGAATCTTTTCAGAAACGTAATTGCTTTGAGGTTAGGCAACTCTTCAATTTACCGCGTGTCTTATTAGTTTCGTCGCCGCGGTGGACATAGTGTTAAGATGACCCTTCCTGTTTGAAGCTACCTTCCCATATACCTATCCGAGAGGCTGCAGGCTAATGTCGTTAGCGGCATTCAAGTACAACGTTTTATGGCGTTGAAATTTCGTGATCAAGATTTTCTTAACCCTCGCCCCACGGGGGCATCAATGGCCTCCCTAAGGTTTTTTTCGGGATAGCAGAAAAACGACGAGACGCAGCACCGCAGTTGAGGACTTTATCTCTCACCCCATCATTTTTCCACCATTCCTGAAATTTTTTACCCCGGGTCACCCAAATTCAGGTCACCAGGCGAGGTCAACCAAGGTCACCTCACTTCAACTTTTGAGCTCTATAAGAGCTACATTTCTTAGTTGATCGATTTGAAACTTCCTACACTTCATGAACCCTCCAGGGTCTACAAGGTTTATATCCGTGATTTTTCGATTTCGTGACTTGAAGTCAGGTCACGCGGTGACCTCTTCCATTGAAAAAAACATGGAAAAAAGCCGTCTTATGATCTAAGAGTCACAAAACTGCTGCAAATGCTCAGCTTGCCCAGAAAAGCGTTCTTGGACAGCCTTTCACGGATCCCAGAGGACATATTTTCCATTTGACCTCTCCACGGTCATCCAAGGTCACCAGGGGTCAAGAAACAGTATTTTGACAATAACTTTTGACCTAGTTAAGCTAGAGCGCTGAAATAAACGTCATCGTGTATGGCTCGTCACTGGCTTTCATATGACATACAGCAAGGGTGCTTTCTGACCTTTCGTGACTTCAGGTCGTATTAGGTGACGAGGTGACCTCTGGAGGTCAAACCACTGGCAGGAGGTCATTACGCTGCACATAGCGGAAAAAGGTCTGGCATTTTACTATCAAATTTACTCTACCAGATCTCAATAGCTTTTATGGCATAAGAGTTATGCCCAGTATTCTTAAGCATTGCATATTTGAGTGTAAATAGCCTATTGTGACATAACTTGACCTCTGGAGGTCAAACCATTGGCCTGAGCGCTTAAACATGAGAAAAATTTCTTACGGAATTAATGCGAGCATTCTAATGCAATTTGCATATTTTTGCTAACCCCCATATTTTCGGAGTTAGAGCGGGGCTATCGATGGCCCCCGGTGGGGCGAAGGTGGCGCCGGACCCCCGGTGGGGCGCGGGTAAAAGTTCGGAATTAAAAGGCTCGTCTTGAGCGAGCCACATCGTGATATCTAAAAATTTGTGTATTTTAGATATGTTCAGAGGGGCCTATATAATCTTTCTTCACTGAGATTTATAGTTAGTGCACTAATTATAAAAAATAACCGAGGAAAGATTATACAGGCCGCTCTCAACAGACTTAAAATACACGGCTTTTAAAAGATATCACGATGTGGCTCACTCAGGCGAGGCTTTTAATTCCGGACTTTAACACGCGCATTGACGGGGGGCGGGTACCCGCCCCCCTCGGGTTGTTCAGAGACAGCAGAAAAACAGCGGCGCGTAGCGCCGCTGTACTTGGTATACCTTTTCCCTCATCATTTTTACAACTTCTGTGAAAATTTTAAGGTTAGGTCATCTCAGGTCAGGTCACCAGTACAGGTCAAGTGACCCGACCTCAAAAAAGTTTAAGATGGCATAAGTCGGAGCAGGGTGAACTTATCCGATTGAAACTCATGTCACATAATGGCCCTACCGCGTTCTCTAACATATGTTCCGGTATTTTTGATATCGATGACCTAAGGTCAGGTACGAGGCATGACCTCTCCATTGGAAATACATGGGAAAAATGGTTTTTACGGAATAACTCAGTAACGAATGGCGATAGAGCATTTATTTTAGCTGCATTAGACTCGCCTGGGCTTTGCGGTTCTAATGATGTGCATTTTATATAATTTGACCCTGACCTGACCTCAGGTCAGGTCAAATCCTTGATTTGACCTAGCAAGGTCAAATTATATATCATTCGATTCGGCTTGCTAAGAGGATTCATATAGTTTAAGTCGTTTTGCTCTATCTTTACTTGTTCAGATGTAATGACCGAAAAACTGAATTTACATGTTATCCCTATGACGGGCATGTTTTGACCTCTCGTGACCTTAAATGTGACCTGACAAAAAAATGGTTCAAATGTTTCCGATGGAGAAGTGGATGGGCAGCCCAACGCCGTTTACCGTTTTTCGCTACCTACCGTGGTTCTCGAGATCTTAGGGGGGCGGGTACCCGCCCCCGTCAATGCGAAGGTGGCTCAAACTCCCGTCAATGCGCGTGTTAAGAAAACCTCGATCACCAAATTTAAGCGCCGTAACACGTAGTACTTAAATGTCCATTCTCATTTGTCCATTAACATTAACATTAACGTTGTCCATGGACATTGTTTTACTGGCTTCATTCTCACGGCCTGAAAAACGCAGGACACTACAAAGCCATCAACATCTGATTTACCCCCATCAACATCTGATGTGCCCTCATTAACACGCGCATTGACGGGGGGCGGGTACCCGCCCCCTCGGGTTTTTCGGAGATAGTAGAAAAACGGCGGCGCGTAGCGCCGCCGTACTTGGTATACCTTTTTCCTCATCATTTTTACAACTTCTGTGAAAATTTTAAGGCTAGGTCATCTCAGGTCAGGTCACCAGTACAGGTCAAGTGACCCGACCTCAAAAAAAAGTTTAAGATAGCATAAGTCGGAGCAGGGTGAACTTATCCGATTGAAACTCATATCACATAATGGCCCCACCGAGTTCTCTAAAATATGTTACGGTATTTTTGATATCGATGACCTAAGGTCAGGTACGACGCATGACCTCTCCATTGGAAATACATTGGAAAAATGGTTTTTACGGAATAACTCAGTAACGGATGGTGATAGAGCATTTATTTTAGCTGCATTAGACTCGCCTGGGCTTTGCGGTTCTAATGATATGCATTTTATATAATTTGACCCTGACCTGACCTCAGGTCAGGTCAAATCTTTGATTTGACCTAGCAAGGTCAAATCATATATCATTAGATTCGGCTTGCTAAGAGGATTCATATAGTTTAAGTCGTTTTGCTCTTTCTTTACTTGTTCAGATGTAATGCCCGAAAAACTGAATTTTACATGTTATCCCTATGACGGGCATGTTTTGACCTCTCGTGACCTTAAATGTGACCTGACAAAAAAATGGTTCAAATGTTTTCGATGGAGAAGTGGATGGGCAGCCCAACGCCGTTTACCGTTTTTCGCTACCTACCGTGGTTCTCAAGATCTTAGGGGCGGGTACCCGCCCCCCGTCAATGCGAAGGTGGCTCAGACCCCCGTCAATGCGCGTGTTAACATCTGATGTGCCCCCAAACTGCAAACACCCAAACGAAATGCAAAACTTACATAGACCGCGCTTAGACCATCGTATTTGATATCCTGACACAGAATTTCCATGACCACTTTCGATGGTCGAACTCGCCAGATATACTTTAACCCGCGCCCCACCGGGGGTCCGGCGCCACCTTCACCCCACCGGGGGCCATCGATGGCCCCCCTCTAACTCCGAAAATATGGGCGTTAGCGCAAATCTGCAAAGTGCAATAGAAAGCTCGCGTAAATTCAGTAAGAAATTACTTCGCATGTTTTAGTGCTCAGGTCAATGGTTTGACCTCCAGAGGTCAAATTAGGTCAAGATCGGCTATTTTCACTCAAATATGCAATGATTAACCCCTTGCCCCGGTGGCGGATACGAGCCACCTTCGCCCTGGTGGGGGGCTAAAAAAGACCCCCACGATCTCAAAAACTAAGAGAGCTAGAAAAAAGCACAAAACGGCAATCGAAAGCTCTTTGAAAATGATATCGAAAATACTTCAGTCATTTTTCTTGTCAGGTCAAAATCAAGGTCACCAGAGGTCAAAACAGGTCAAAATCGCTAATATGAGGTGAACTAAGAAAACCTCATATATCTCAGAAACTATGACAGCTAGAAACAATTTTCTAACACCATTCCAAAGCTCTTGAGATGCGCTTTCATTGTAGTGGCATTCATTTTCGTGTCAGGTCAAAGCCTAGGGAGCTACAGGTCACTAAATATTGGGCATATTCTTGGGAATGTCCATAGCCACCCATGCATAAGGGCGTTTCCTTTTTTCGCTAATAGCTTCCAAACCAAACAAGATACAGCCATAGTTTCTGCACCATTGCAATCCTCTCGTCAATACGAATCGAATGATATATGATGTTGCTATGCCAGGTCAAATTTAAGAATTTGACCTGACCCAGGTCAACGGTCTGACCCAACTTGACCTGGTATAGTCATAATGTATATCATTTGACTTCCAGTGACTATACAAACACTTTGGTGAGGAAATAAAAGCTCTATCTTAGTTTATTCAAAATATATAGAGAAAAACACCAAAAAATGCTTATTTGACCTAAGGTGACTTTTTTAAGGGTCACAAGTCAAAAATTTTGGCATCAGCTTCAGAAATGGGCTAAGAGCAAGTCGCAACCGATGTTTGAAGTTGATTCCATCCATACTTACTGAGAAAAACTCATTTCGTGATTTTCCCATGTATTGACAATGGGGAGGTCATGCTCTGCACATGACCTTAGGTCACCAATATCAAAAATCCCGGAACAAATGTTGTAGCTCCTGGTAGGGCCAATATGTGGTATGAGTTTCAACTTGATCGATTAACCCTTCTTTTAGTTATGCCGTCCAAGTATTTTTGAGGTGAGGTCACTTCACCTGGCCTGGTGACCTGACCTGATATGACCTTGAGCCAAAATTTTCAGGAAAGATGTAAAAGTGATGAAGGAACAGCTAGACAAGGTTTGGCGGCGCTGCGCGCCGCCGTTTTTTGGTCACTTTGGAAAAACCCGAGGGAGGTCTAAAAAGACCCCCCACCCGGGCGAAGGTTAAGCAAACTGGGCATAACTCTTATGTCATTAGAGCTATTTAGGCCTGGTAAAGTACATTTGATAGAAAATTGCCAGTAATTTTTCCGCTATGTGGAACGTAAAGACCTCCCGCCAGTGGTTTGACCTCCAGAGGTCACCTCGTGACCTAATATGACCTGAGGTCACGAAAGGTCAAAAAGTTACCTTGCCGTATATCAAATGAAAGCCAGTGACAAGAAAACACGATGGTGTTTGTTTCACCGCTCTAGCTTAATTAGGTCAAAAGTTATTGTCAAAATACTGTTTTTGACCTCTGGTGACCTTGGATGACCTTGGAAAAGTCAAAGGGCAAATATGATCCCTGGGATCCGTGAAAGGGTTTTCAAAAACGCTGTTCTGAGCAGTCTGAGTATTTGCAATCATTTTTGTGGCTTTTATATCAATGAACAGCTTTTCCCATGCTTTTCCAATGGGAGAGGTCGCCTCGTGACCTGACCTCAGGGCACGAAATCGAAAAATTCCGGATATACACCTTGTAGATCCTGGAGGGGTCATGAAGTGTGGGAGGTTTCAAATCGATCGACTTTGAAATGTAGATCTTACAGAGCTCTAAATTTGAAGTGAGGTGACCTTGGTTGACCTCGTCTGGTGACCTGACCTTGGGTGACCCGGGGTAAAAAATTTCAGGGATGATGGGAAACTGATGCAGTGAGAGGTAGAGCTCTCAACCGCGGTGCTGCGCCTCGTCGTTTTTCTGCTATCCCGGAAAAACCTAAGGGGGGCTATCGATGGCCCCCGGTGGGGCGCGAGGTTAATCTGTTAAACCTTACTCCGATTAACTACTGAACGATAATCTGATTTAACTTTTAATCCGTGGTATGCATTTTTATCACACTACAGACACCATCTGCGCTGCAAGGAATGTTTTGGCGTAGCAATTCCGCCTTTGATTGCGAAAGCACATCAAGACAATATATTGTTCCTGTTTCTTGTTTGTTTCTAGTCTGCGGAAATATTGTCTGCGTTACATTGTGAACGAGCGCTTAACCACGTTTTAATATTTTTACTTATGAACCGGGATGATAGCGTTGACGGAATGTGTTTTTGTGGAAGTGATGAAGTCACGTAATATGATTTTTGTCAATATTTAATTGAGGCTAGGAAAGTCTTCGAAATTCAGCCAGCATATCAATAACATGTCAAACTTATATTAGGATGAAACGGCTATGCCGTTACCGTATGGACATACTTTTACTTCAATGCCAGAAATGTGCATACCCTCAATTAGGGGTCATATTATCATTAATTAAATAATCTCGTATCTTTCATATTAGGGCTACTCCCAAGGAGCGCACTGGCCCAGTTACAAGGAGTATTGACCTGGATGTTTTGATTATTTCGGTACAACGTTGAACAGCAAGTTCGAGATGGCCGACGCCTGAAATGTGCCTCGGGTGCAGCGGGTCATTTTAGTCGTAAATCCATTACTACTAGCTGTTAAGAGGGAGCCATTACAAAGTCATCTGAGCCATGCCTGAAGGTCAGGCCCATAATCAAATAACTCGAGAATATCGATCATGAAATTATACTCTAAAGTATCGAATGCACATTTATAATCAACCGATACCAAGACCTTATGTTACTTTCTCATGCTGTGGCATTCCGTCGCATCATTTTTCATTTTCAAAAAGATACTCTTGAATGCAGCTGGCTGGATTCTTCTGTACGGCGTTATTAATCACTAGTGCGTCTCTTGCAGCCAGAACCTTAGCTATACGTGACGCCTGTGTGCGTCACGTCACAGAGCCCAGTCCACTGGGGCCGCAGCACGTGGTGGCCGGAGCTGCAGCTGTAGTCGGTGCTGGGTATTCCGAGAGTCCGTGTTGAGCTTCTGTGTTCCCGCCAATATTGATGGTCTCTGCAAAATCGTGCCTTCTGTATTTGTTACTCAGTGTCTTTTCGTGTCCACAACTTCGCTGCTTATTTTTCGTGTCGTATTACTTCTTACCCCGTACGTTTTGCACATTCCTATTGTATTACAATTTTCCGTGCAGTCATATTTCACTACATACGAAAGTTGCGATACAAAGAAATCGGATGCGAACATCTGTCTGCGAGACAAAAGAGCTACGAAAAATCCCAATGGAGTGCGTTACGCAAATTCAACTCGAAATCCCTATTAACCCGCGCCCCACCGGGGGTCCGGCGCCACCTTCGCCCCACCGGGGGCCATCGATGCCCCCTCTAACTCCGAAAATATGTGGGTTAGCGCAAATCTGCTAAGTGCATTAGAAAGCTCGCATAAATTCAGTAAGAAATTACTTCGCATGTTTAAACGCTCAGGTCAATGGTTTGACCTCCAGAGGTGAAGAAAGGTCACGATAGGCTATTTTCACTCAAATATGCAATGCAAGAAAACTAGGCATAACTCCTATGCCATTGGAGCTATTGAGATCTGGTTAAGTACATTTGATAGGAAATTGCCAGACCTTGTTCCGCTATGTGAAACACAAAGACCTTCCGCCAGTGGTTTGACCTCCAGAGGTCACCTCGCGGCCTAATATGACCTGAGGTCACGAAAGGTCAGAAAGTAACTGCTGCCGTATATCAAATGAAAGCCAGTGACGAGACAAATACGATGATGTTTGTTTCAGCGCTCTAGCTTAATTAGATCAAAAGTTATTGTCAAAATACTGTTTTTGACCCCTGGTGACTTTGGATGACCTTGGAAAAGTCAAAGGGAAAATATGACCCTTGGGATCCGTGAAAGGGTGTCCAACAACGCTGTTCTGAGCAGTCTGAGCATTTGCAATCATTTTTATGGCTTTTAGATCACGAGACAGCTTTTCCCCCTGCTTTTCCAATGGGAGAGGTCGCCTCGTGACCTGACCTCAGGTCGCGAAATCGAAAAATCCCGGATATACACGGTATAGATCCTGGAAGGTTCATGAAGTGTAGCTAGTTTCAAATCAATCGACTAAGAAATGTAGCTCCTATAGAGCTCAAAAGTTGAAGTGAGGTGACCTTGGTTGACCTCGCCTGGTAACCTGACCTTGGGTGACCCGGGATAAACATTTTCAGGAATAGTGGGAAAATGATGAGGTGAGAGATAGAGCCCTCAACCGTGGTGCTCCGTTTCGTCGTTTTTCTGCTATCTCGAAAAAAACCTTAGGGGGCATCGATGCCCCCGGTGGGATGAAGGTTAAGGCGCACCACTCAAAGCGTGACGCAAGCTCAAATCCAGAGGGTAAATTTTGGGTATCATGGAATGGAGAGTCCTTGCAAGCCGGGGTGCCTTCCTATGCAACATTGATGCAGTGTGCTTATTTTGTGCCTGCCGCTATGTAGTTTACTCGGGCCGGATTACAATGAGTATCCGAAAGTGTTAATTTGTGTGCTCATGTCTAGGGATATTTGATTAAACTTGTTTACTTGTGGCCATATTCATCATGGATTTTTTTCTCTTTGGGCGACTATGAGTCAGCGGGAATATTCATTTTTATAGAAAAGATAGCCCCGGTCTGTTGATATCCAGTAACAAACGATCATCTTCAATATCCTCAAATTCACCAAAAGCATGATAACGTGGAGGGATCAAAGACACCAAGCTCGTCCCAAAACAATATTATTAAAGTTAGTTCGTAAATGCTGTGTTATCTAACGCATTCCACTCAGCAATGCTACCACCGTTCCTCGGCTATTACTTTTCAAAATTCTCCATTCGAATTGACGTTCCACGGAAAATACAAACGTGCTTTCTCCAAATTTAGTTCCCACTTGGAAACTTCTCGCTGGTAATATGATTACCTGCTCGTTCCAAGCACCTCCTGGTACCATTGCTCGCAAAGTGGATTCGGGGAAAAGATCCAAGATGAATGGGATATGCTTTATCCTAATTTATGATGTTGGTAATAGCCAGCAATGTCAGTATTGAAGGTCCATGAAAAAGGCGTAAATAACAAAAGAAACAGTAGTTGTATATCTTTAGATCATATGGAGGAGCCAGCCTGTGACCTGGCTCTTTCATCAGGCACCTGCCGCTTAATTGGTAGATGTAGGAGAGTGGATGGCATGGTAACCTACTGCGGCTTCCCCTTCCGCTTGTTTACATGGAAAAGGAGCCGCGCTTCTCAGAGTGAGCTGGCGTTCACCGTCGTAATCCTATTCGGCGGCGAACAGAGCTGTCGCGTGGAGCGGCCGCCTTTCCCGGCCGCAGTCGGCCGCAGGTCATCGGCCGGAGGCTGTATCGATTGGGTGGTAAACCGGCTTCACAGTGGCGGCATGGCATCACGCCTGCTCCTACCCCGCCGAGCTGCGGTGGAAGGGTGAGAGCGCGGCTCTGGTCGTTGGAAGGGTGAGAGCGCAGCTCTGGTCCTACTCCGCCGAGCTGTGGTGGAAGGGTGAGAGCGCGGCTCTGGTCCTACCCCACCGAGCTGTGGAGGAAGGGCGAGACGCGGCTCTGGTCCTACTCCGCCGAGCTGTGGTGGAAGGGTGAGAGCGCGGCTCTGGTCCTACCCCACCGAGCTGTGGAGGAAGGGCGAGAGCGCGGCTCTGGTCCTACCCCGCCGAGCTGCAGTGAAAGGGTGAGAGCGCGGCTCTGGTCGTTGGAAGGGTGAGAGCGCGGTTCTGGTCCTACCCCGCCGAGCTGCGGTGGAAGGGGTGAGAGCGCGGCTCTGGTCCTACCCCACCGAGCTGTGGAGGAAGGGCGAGAGCGCGGCTCTGGTCCTACTCCGCCGAGCTGTGGTGGAAGGGTGAGAGCGCGGCTCTGGTCCTACCCCACCGAGCTGTGGAGGAAGGGCGAGAGCGCGGCTCTGGTCCTACCCCGCCGAGCTGCAGTGAAAGGGGTGAGAGCGCGGCTCTGGTCGTTGGAAGGGTGAGAGCGCGGTTCTGGTTCTATCCCGCCGAGCTGCGGTGGAAGGGTGAGAGCGCGGCTTTGCCCCTGACTGGACAGACCACTGTCACCCAACTAGCTTGTACCCTTCTAGAGATGTGCCATTGTTTAGTTTTTTCATCGAAGTGTTAGGCTTTCCGAAGCTGCAAGCCTATTGTATCGATATAGTACGATCATTTTGACAAGAAAGGAAAATTTAGCAGTCCACACTCTAAACATAACGCCTCCCACACAGCACCGGGGCGAAGTCACTACTGACCTCCCGCTCCATCCCCCGCTGCCCGCTGTGTAGACCTGATGCTCGGCACACTCTATATGTACGAAAAGCCGGCTCTTCCCAGCTTTCAAACAGTCACGGCGCACTCGACGCATCACGGAGATTCACAAATGCCCAAGCGCGCTAGCTGGTGTTGTCATCCAGCCCCCACACCCTTGCAAAACAAGCTAAGCATCACTTCTGATTCCAGGACGAGAAGACAAACTATTCAGAGCGTGCGTAGCTCGGGCTGGGAGGTGACAGGCTGCAGTGCGTCACACACAGGAGTTGGAGCTGGCCACATGCGTATGCGTGACAACTTTCCCCAAGTTGTCGCTGCTGCTGCTGCATTGGCAGAGGATAAACAGCAGCAGACTGCCAGCCGCACGGCCTGCCGTCGAGGCAAAACGAAAAACAGACCATATTCGCTATCTTAGAAGCGGAAGACTCCACCGTTGGATTGCATCCAACTTTCGACAGGCCGTCAGTGCGTCTAACCGCCGTCGGCTGTGTTAAAGTCAGCAGGAAACTGTGGTTACGTGTCTTCTAAACACCTATACATCAATCTTCATTTATACCTAGCAGTCGGTGTCAAGTCGGGGAGTCGGGAAGCCCAGGATCTGTACTTTTATTTTTTTACTTACGAGGGTATCCTCGTTTATCTCGGGATAATCCGAACTGCAGAAATAATAGACATAATTTTGTCTAGCTTATGTAGCTAGAGCCGAATGGTCATTGATTAACACGCGCATTGACGGGGGTCTGAGCCACCTTCGCATTGACGGGGGGGGCGGGTACCCGCCCCCCTAAGATCTCGAGAACCACGGTAGGTAGCGAAAAACGGTAAACGGCGTTGGGCTGCCCATCCACTTCTCCATCGAAAACATTTGGACCATTTTTTTGTCAGGTCACATTTAAGGTCACGAGAGGTCAAAACATGCCCGTCATAGGGATAACATGTAAAATTCAGTTTTTCGGGCATTACATCTGAACAAGTAAAGATAGAGCAAAACGACTTGAACTATATGAATCCTCTTAGCAAGCCGAATCGAATGATATATAATTTGACCTTGCTAGGTCAAATCAAGGATTTGACCTGACCTGAGGTCAGGTCACGGTCAAATTATATAAAATGCATATCATTAGAACCGCAAAGCCCAGGCAAGTCTAATGCAGCTAAAATAAATGCTCTATCACCATCCGTTACTGAATTATTCCGTAAAAACCATTTTTCCCATGTATTTCCAATGGAGAGGTCATGCGTCGTACCTGACCTTAGGTCATCGATATCAAAAATACCGGAACATATGTTAGAGAACTCGGTGGGGCCATTATGTGATATGAGTTTCAATCGGATAAGTTCACTCTGCTCCGACTTATGCTATCTTAAACTTTTTTTGAGGTCGGGTCACTTGACCTGTACTGGTGACCTGACCTGAGATGACCTAACCTTAAAATTTTCACAGAAATTGTAAAAATGATGAGGGAAAAGGTATACCAAGTACGGCGGCGCTACGCGCCGCCGTTTTTCTACTATCTCCGAAAAACCCGAGGGGGGCGGGTACCCGCCCCCCGTCAATGCGCGTGTTAAGCTATATCAGAGATCCTTAGTACATAAATGCACTGGTGTAGTTAAACATGCATCTTTAGCACAATCCGAATACAGCATATAAACTTGGTGCACTTAAAGTCAATATATATTTTCCTACAAGGATTTGACGAGGAAGTATTTGCATGGTTTTGAATTTTATGAGCTGCTGCTTAACTAGAGTTCTCGCGAGAAACATATTCCTCTAAACATATGCTGTCCCATAAAGTTATCGGCTGTCTAATTATGTTTTGGTTCTATTACGCACATGGCAAATGAAATTATGACCACTTTGCCATGAGCTTGAAAGAATTTATGTTTATCAATTGCGATATTTGTATTCATAGGTATCATGTTAGATTGATTAATTATGATCATTGACCCCTTATTGTGGGAGTTCCTCGTTCGGATGGTGGGGTCGGGGTTTCCGTGACAAGTCCATTGATGACTTTAGTGAGGCTCCGACTCAAAAAAACCGAACTTGCGACATCTTTGAAGAAAACAAATTAATTTATCCTATAACAAAGTTCTCATATTCTGCTGCTCAAATGTTTAACATTTCTATCAGCTTTATTCCTATTTCAGGCTGCTCATACTCACATTAATCAATCACCCATTCGTCCATGCCACGTCAGACGTTACACAATATCATTACAAACACCTCTCAAGTAGTTTCATTTTCAAGCGTGGCACGTAACGGAACTTGCGACGAACATAAGTGTCTCTGGAGCCCATTTGTGCGACGCGCCTTAGTTAGACTGTCTGTCCCCGTGGGGCGAGCTATTCAGACTCGTCGAGTGAGGGGGTCGGCGACCTCCACCTCCGCCTCGTCACGTATATCAACGCACCGCGTCGCGTGGCCGTCTACCTCCGTTCTTCGTCTCACGTCCGCGCGGTCTGGGCCAGGAGTTTCTGAAGGGCTCGGACTGAGTGATGGTACACGTGCATCCAGGTCCCAGGATCTGTACTGCCGATCTGCGCGGATATCGAAAGACATGTCTAATGCGATTTGCTTTTGACTGCGCCACCGATAGTCGCGAGTGCAATGACCCAGTCGTCTCCTCGATACCCAGCCATTCGACGTGGGGTGGTGCTCGTCTGATGCTTTGACCAGAAGAACGCCTTCCCAAGCCGACGCGGACCCGAGTCTGGCATGACATCGTGACGTGAATATTGGAGGGACGTCTCGAATCAATGCGCGCTGAGGAGATAAAGCACCAGCGACCTGCCGCTATTCATCGTTGTCTTCGGAGCGTCCGAAGGGCGGCAGGTTCAATAAGGAGCAAGCCCCGAACCGTTTCCAATAAAGGAGGCTATTTTGACCCTACTTGACGGAAGCCCCGAAATGAACGCCGCCCTCAGACGACCGTCATTTTTATTCCACGCCTGCCGATGCTAGGTTACATTTAAATATGATTCGATGTACAATTTATTTGTTAGAATAGTTGTCTTCAGGATCTTTTTGGCGGAGCGAAAAGCCTGACGTAAGACTCTGCCAACCTAAGCAACTAATTGCTCACTTCGTCGGGATAGGGAAATAATTCAGGCGGCCTTCTGGCTGCCTACATTAACCCTCGCCCCACCGGGGGCCATCGATGGCCCCCCTAAGGTTTTTCCGGGATAGCAGAAAAACGACGAGGCACAGCACCGCAGTTGAGGGCTCTACCTCTCACTGCATCATTTTCCCATCATCCCTGAAATTTTTTACCCCGGGTCACCCAAGGTCAGGTCACCAGACGAGGTCAACCAAGGTCACCTCACTTCACTTTAGAGCTCTGTAAGAGCTACATTTCAAAGTCGATCGATTTGAAACTTCCTACACTTCATAACCCCTCCAGGGTCTACAAGGTGTATATCCGGGATTTTTCGATTTCGTGCCCTGAGGTCAGGTCACGAGGCGACCTCTCCCATTGGAAAAGCATAGGGAAAAGTTGTTTCATGATATAAAAGCCACAAAAATGATTGCAAATACTCAGACTGCTCAGAACAACGTTTTTGGACACCCTTTCACGGATCCCAGGGGTCATATTTGCCCTTTGACTTTTCCAAGGTCATCCAAGGTCACCAGAGGTCAAAAACAGTATTTTGGCAATAACTTTTGACCTAATTAAGCTAGAGCGGTGAAACAAACACCATCGTGTTTGTCTTGTCACTGGCTTTCATTTGATATACGGCAAAGGTCACTTTCTGACCTTTCGTAACCTCAGGTCATATTAGGTCACGAGGTGACCTCTGGAGGTCAAACCACTGGCGGGAGGTCTTTACGTTCCACATAGCGGAAAAAGTACTGGCAATTTGCTATCAAATGTACTTTACCAGGCCTCAATAGCTCTAATGACATAAGAGTTATGCCCAGTTTGCTAAATCATTGCATATTTGAGTGAAAATAGCCGATCTTGACCTAATTTGACCTCTGGAGGTCAAACCATTGACCTGAGCACTAAAACATGCAAAGTAATTTCTTACTGAATTCACGCAAGCTTTCTATTGCACTTTGCAGATTTGCGCTAACGCCCATATTTTCGGAGTTAGAGGGGGGCCATCGATGGGCCCCGGTGGGGCGAAGGTGGCGCCGGACCCCGGTGGGGCGCGGGTTAAGTCCCTGTCATGCTTTCTCCGCTCTATTACAAAATATTGATCGTTCAGTTTGATTATCGTTCTATTTTATCGATGTATTGTCTCAAAATGTTACACATCATTCAGCGGTCATCGACAAAAATCATTGCCGATGGGGGGACAATCGATTCACTATATTTAGCAAGAGCACCATCATTCTGTACTCGGCAGAAGCAGAGATATCACCTGAATAGGCCAATGTTCCATATCTCACTTGCCAGAGCGGTGGTGGCATCACCCAAATCTCCGGTTGTAAAGTGCATGACTATATTTAGACACGAATCATTCCTGTTCTTGTATGTGCTCCAAACACCGGTGTTTGAAGCCATTAACCTTCGCCCGGGTGGGGGGTCTTTTTAGACCCCCTCGGGTTTTTCGAAAGTGACCAAAAAACGGCGGCGCGCAGCGCCGCCAAACTTGGTCTAGCTGTTTCTTCATCATTTTTACATCTTTCCTGAAAATTTTTGCTCAAGGTCATATCAGGTCAGGTCACCAGGTCAGGTGAAGTGACCTCACCTCAAAAATACTTAGGACGGCATAACTAAAAGAAGGGTTAATCGATCAAGTTGAAACTCATACCACATCTTGGGCCCACCAGGAGCTACAACATTTGTTCCGGGATTTTCGATATTGGTGACCTAAGATCATGTGCAGAGCATGACCTCCCCATTGACAATGCATGGGGAAAATCACGAAATGAGCTTTTCTCAGTAAGTATGGATGGAATCAACTTCAAACATCGGCTGCGACTTGCTCTTAGCCCATTTCTGAAGCTGATACCAAAATTTTTGACTTGTGACTTTTAAAAGGTCACCTTAGGTCAAATAAGCATTTTTTGGTGTTTTTCTCTATAAATTTTGAATAAACTAAGATAGAGCTTTTATTTTGTCATCAAAGTGTTTGTATAGTCACTGGAAGTCAAATGATATACATCATGACTATACTAGGTCAAGTTGGGTCAGACCGTTGACCTGGGTCAGGTCAAATTCTTAAATTTAACCTGACATAGCAATATCATATATCATTCGATTCGTATTGACGAGAGGATTGCAATGGTGCATTAAATATCGCTGTATCTTGTTTGGTTTGGAAGCTATTAGCGAAAAAGTGAACGCCCTTATGCATGGGTGGCTATGGACATTCCCAAGAATATGCCCAATATTTAGTGACCTGTAGCTCCCTTAGGCTTTGACCTGACACGAAAATGAATGCCACTGCAATGAAAGCACATCTCAAGAGCTTTCGAATGGTGTTAGAAAAATGTTTCTACCTATCATAGTTTCTGAGATATAGGAGGTTTTCTTAGTACACCTCATATTAGCGATTTTGACCTATTTTGACCTCTGGTGACCTTGATATTGACCTGACAAGAAAAATGCCTGAAGTATTTTCGATATCATTTTTGAAGAGCTTTCGATTGCCGTTTTGCGCTTTTTTCTAGCTCTCTTAGTTTTTGAGATCGTGGGGGGTCTTTTTAGCCCCCCCACCAGGGCGAAGGTGGCTCGTACCCGCCACCGGGGCAAGGGTTAACACGCGCATTGACGGGGGTCTGAGCCACCTTCGCATTGACGAGGGGGTTGGGTACCCGCCCCCCCAAGATCTCAAGAACCACGGTAGGTAGCGAAAAACGGTAAACGGCGTTGGGTAGGCCATCCACTTCTCCATCGAAAATATTGGTACCATTTTTTTGTTAGGTCACATTTGAGGTCACGAGAGGTCAAAACATGCCGTCATAGGGATAACATGTAAATTGGGTTTTTCGGCCATTACATCTGAACAAGTAAAGATAGAGCAAAACGACTTGAACTGTATGAATCCTCGCAGCAAGTCGAATCGAATGATATATAATTTGATCTTGCTAGTTCAAATCAAGTACTTGACCTGACCTGAGGTCAGGTCCGGGTCAAATTATATAAAATGGATATCATTAGAACTGCAAAGCCAAGGCGAGTCTAATGCAGCTAAAATAAACGCTCTATCACCATCCCTTACTGAGTTATTCAGCAAAAACCATTTTTCCCATGTATTTCCAATGGAGAGGTCATGCCTCGTACTTGACTTTAGGTCATCGATATAAGAAATACCGGAATGTATTTTAGAGAACTCGGTAGGCCCATTATTTGATATGAGCTTCAACCGGATAAGTTCACTCTGCTCCGACTTATGCTATCTTAAACTTTTTGAGGTCAGGTCACTTGACCTGTACTGGTGACCTGACCTGAGATGACCTAACGTTAAAATTTTCACAAAAGTTGTAAAAATGATGAGGGAAAGGGTATGCCAAGTACAGCGACGCTGCGCGCTGCCGTTTTTCTGCTATCCGAAAAACCCGAGGGGGCGGGTACCCGCCCCCCGTCAATGCGCGTGTTAAGCATCCATGGGAGTCAGATAAATCTTAACCAATATTTTTTTCATTCCTAAAATTTAAGGACACTGGGTACATACAGTCAAGGGCGCCGAAAGCGGGGGGACGGGGGGACGCGTCCCCCCCTGTTAGCCAACCAGGGGGGACGTCCCCCCCCAAAATTTTTGGGTCAATGGTCATTAATGCTGTCAGTTACCGAATATGCTCAAAATTCGCCTCCCCGGTCAGCACCAGCCCGGGTCTGTCCCCCCTGCGAAAATTCCGTGGCGGCGCCCCTGCATACAGTTCCGCAATTCTAGTTCCTACTTACTAGTCCGTCAAGTTATGCAGAGCCCCGTGTAATCATGCTCCTTGAGTCGGTGGCGGATCCAGGACTTCTTTTGGGGGACTAGGGGGCTTGAGCCTACCCCGCCATTTTCTCTAAGCATCTTCTGGTAATGCAGTTACTATAGTCACTCAGACATTTGGTGAGCTTGTATCCGCCACTGGCATGGGCCTGGCCTTTCAGTAAGTAAACTCGGGAACATCTTGTGTCCTCAGCCCCTGCCAGTAGTCCCCTGCCCTTCGAAGTTTCTTCTGCTGAGAACCAGTGCTCTGTAAGTCCTTAACACGCGCATTGACAGGCGTCTGAGCCACCTTCGCATTAACGGGGGCGGGTACCCGCCCCCTAAGATCTCGAGAACCACATTAGGTAGCGATAAACGGTAAAGGGCGTTGGGCTGCCCATCCACTTCTCCATCGAAAACATTTGAACCATTTTTTTGTTAGGTCACATTTAAGGTCACGATAGGTCAAAACATGCCCGTCATAGGGATAACATGTAAATTCAGTTTTTCGGCCATGAAATCTGAACAAGTAAAGATAGAGCAAAACGACTTGAACCATATGAATCCTCTTAGCAAGCTGAATCGAATGATATATAATTTGACCTTGCTAGGTCAAATCAAGGATTTGACCTGACCTGAGGTCAGGTCAGGGTCAAATTATATAAAATGCATATCATTAGAACCGCAAAGCCCAGGCGAGTCTAATGCAGCTAACATAAATGCTCTATCACTATCCGTTACTGAGTTATTTCGTAAAAAACATTTTTCCCATGTATTTCCAATGGAGAGGTCATGCCTCGTACCTGACCTTAGGTCATCGATATCAAAAATACCAGAACATATTTTAGAGAACTCGGTGGGGTCATTATGTGATGTGAGTTTCAATCGGATAAGTTCACCCTGCTCCGAAATATGCTATCTTAAACTTTTTTTGAGGTCGGGTCACTTGACCTGTACTGGTGACCTGACCTGAGATGACCTAACCTTAAAATTTTCACAGAAGTTGTAAAAATGATGAGGGAAACGGTATACCAAGTACGGCGGCGCTACGCGCCGCCGTTTTTCTGCTGTCTCCGAAAAACCCGAGGGGGGCGGGTACCCGCCCCCCGTCAATGCGCGTGTTAATAGCTGACGACATTTTCCGCGTGCAGCAAGATCGAGTGTGCCCTTTGCTGAAGGCCGCTGGGGCCCCTAGCCAGGTATATCATGCAAAACAAGAAACGGAAATGTCCGATAAGGATGACGGATAAGGATGATTCTTTTGATAACTTTGCCCTGTGATACATCATGATCTCATATTCCTCCTTTGGTCTCAAGCACTTTAATAGAAAATTGTCGACTCCAGCTGCTGCGAGCCGTGTTTCAGCCTTATCTAAGTTCATATCATTCAGCCACGCCGAGTTTTATCGCGCACTTCTCTGAACGATCCCAAAACTGTTCTATTGAATTCCAGAACAGATCCGCAGAGAAAGAGTTCCTAGCGTCCCTCCCAATGGCTTATTACCAGATAAACTAGAAGCCGAGGATGCTGGTTGAACGCAGAAACAAGCTGCTTTGAAGCATTACACAGCGCGCTGCGGCCGGCACTTGAAAACCATACGGCGTCGTCTCCCTAATGACCGCTGGCCGGCGTTCGTCACCTCCTAACTGCGTCATCATGGCAGCCAGCCGCCGTGACGTATCGTATCGCGTCAGATCAGTATCGAGCTGGCCAGCACCGCGGCAGCCCGCCGGCTCTATTAGCTTTGTCAGCTCCGAGGGGGTTCGGGGAAGGCTGCAGCTATTCAGACTCGTGCAGGGGCTGAATGGAAGAACATTGATCACACCCCGACCAGCTCGGTTCTGCTGGCGCCTGGCTGGGATGCCGCCCCCCCCCATCCGGGCGATCAACGCTTGAAACTCTGATCGTCGCTTCCGTACCAGATTGAATCAGCGAACTTGTTGGCTCGATATTTGTTTGATGGGTTTGCTGCCTCTCGTAACGAAGTGTGCTGCGCGTAGCATTTCGTTATGAGCTGAAAAGGCGTTTGGAACGATGTTACCGATGATTCCGGCCAGGCAGCTGAAGCTGCATTGAGCGAAATTGTTTCAGAGGATGGTTGAACCGCAATAAATCCAGTTTTTCAAGAGCCGGCATACTTTGTCCGTGGTGTATGTATCCTCTGCAGTTTTCAGATGAACTATCGTTTACCAGCTTTTTGTGTGTCTTTTTTGCGAAGGTTGTCGTATCTCATTTCTGTAACGCGTTACCTCCTGCTTATTGTTTTCGTCAAGCACTTTTGTGCTGATGCACTTTTGCGCCAATTCATTTCTCATCACTTTTTCCATAGAAAAATCTTTTCTCATCCATAAATTTTCTTACGCACTTTCATTTCGTTCATTTTTGTATGCTGCTAGCACGCGCAGTAGATGGGGGTCCTAAAATGTCCCTCACCTATCTATCCGGTGGCCGGAGAGCCGTTGGTAGCCGAAAAACACAGAAACACTATTAAGCTGAGCTTGAGAGAATTTAAGAGTGCGTCGATTTTTAACACCATTGGGTACCCCTCGGGTTTTGGAGAAGAGAAACCCCCACCATACTTTTCATCATTTTCAACTTGTGAAAATTTTAAGATAGGTCATTTCAGGTCAGGTCACCAGTAAGGTCAAGTGACCCGACCTAAAAAAGTTTAAGATACATAAGTCGGGCAGGGTGAACTTATCAATGAAACTCATATACATAATGCCCCGAGTTCTCTAAAATATGTTCCGGTATTTTGATATCGTGACCTAAGGTCAGTACAAGCATGACATCTCCTTGGTAATACATGGAAATATGCTTTTACGAATAACTCAGTAACAGATGGTGATAGAGCGTTTATTTTAGCTTCATTAGACTCGCCTTGGCTTTCGGTTCTAATGATATGCATTTTATATAATTTACCTGACTACAGGTCAGGTCAATCTTGATTTGACCTACAAGGTCAAATCATAAGCATTCATTCGGCTTGTGAGGATTCATAGAGTTTAAGTCGTTTTGCTCTATCTTTACTTGTTCAGATGTAATGGCAAAAACTTAATTTACATGTTATCCTATGACGGCATGTGACGGCATGTTTTGACCTCGGTGACCTTAAATGTGACTGACAAAAAATGTTCAAATATTTTCGATGGAGAAGCGGATGGGCTACAACACCGTTTACCGTTTTTGCTACCTACCGTGGTTCTCGAGATCTTAGGGGCGGGTACCGCCCGTCAATCGAAGGTGGCCAGACCCCGTCAATGCCGTTTAAAACAACTTTGAAAATTTGTCGATAATTTTTCAACTTATTAGCTTTCAGTCAGAGCTATATTTTGAGATCATCGCGACCGCGTGACTTATCGCGATCGCCTGGAGTTCGCCTGTAGCGTAGACCTGACGTAAAGGCATCATGTAATCAGGATTATATACCTATCAAGATCACCTCAAATGAAGATTAAGGTCAATGCAAAGGTCACAGGTCAAGGCAATAAAAGCATGTTAAAGGTCATTGACCCCAGTGTTCTGGTCAGATGGCACTAATCAGTATGACGTATGGTACCTACGCTATGACTTCATGGTTAAAGCTACTCAATGTCAAGGTTAAGGACACAGGTCAAGGTCAAAGGCCTTTTATCAAAGTCAAGTCCTCGTTTCCGGCAAAAGGCTGCAATAGTTCGAGTTATATTGTGCATTATTGGAAATATGTCAAATTGTTAGGATATAGGTCAATGACCCCGACCTCAAACTTTTGGAAAGCATTGTGTGCGATATTCTATTTATGACCTTAGTCCATTTTCAGCGTATCGCCGGCTTTTTCTGCAAATTCACGACACATCCCAACAAGTCACGATCGTAGCTCAGATCTGACTTTTACGACCTCGTTTGACCTTGACGATGTTTATTTAGGTCTATAAGACTTGGCAATAATATAGATTACTATCGCCCCCACTCACCCCCAAACGGGCGTGTTTCTATCCCTCTTAATTTTATAGATCTCAGGGAGAGGCATTTCAAGACCCTCATCCAGTGCGTGTTGACGTCTCCAACTGTTCTCCACTGTGAGTATTAGCCCGCACCCCACCGGGGCGGGGTCCGGCGCCACCTTCACCCCACCGGGGCCATCGATGGCCCCCTCTAACTCCGAAAATATGGGGGTTAGCGCAAATCTGCAAAGTGTATTAGAATGCTCGCGTGAATTCAGTACGAAATACAATAGAACTCTACAATTTTTGCATGTTTAAGCGCTCAGGTCAATTGTTTAACCTCCAGAGGTCAAGTTAGGTCACGATAGGCTATTTTCACTCAAATATGCAATGCTTAAGAAAATTGGGCATAACTATTATGCCAATAGAGCTATTGAGATTTGGTAAGGTACATTTTATAGGAAAATGACAGACGTTTTTCCGCTACGTGGAATGTAATGGCCTTCCGCCAGTGGTTTGACCTCCAGAGGTCATCTCGTTACCTGATATGACCTGAGGTCACGAAAGGTCAGAAAGTGATTTTCCCGTATATCAAATGAAAGCCAGTGACCAGACATATACGATGATTTTGATTCAGCGCTCTAGCTTAATTAGGTCAAAATTTATTGTCAAAATACTGTTTTTGACCCCTGGTGACCTTGGATGTCCTCAGAGAGGTCAACGGGAAAACGTGGCCCCTGGGATCCGTGAAAGGGTGTCCAAGAACGCTTTTCTGAGCACGCTGAGCATTTTAAATCGTTTTTGTGACGTTTGGATCATAAGACAGCTTTTTCCCATACTTTTTCAATGGGAGAGGTCACCTCATGATCTGACCCCAGGTCACGATATCAAAAAATTCCGGATATACATTACGTAGACCCTGGAGGGGTCATTTCAAAGGACGAGCATATTTAACCACGGTGCTGCACCTCGTCGTTTTTCTTTATTCAGAAAAAAACTTCAGGGGGCCATCGATGACCCCGGTGGGGCGAGGGTTAAAATGTTTCGGGTCAGGTTAGATCAGAACAGGTCACCTTTAGAGGTGGGCAAAGGTGCTATGTAAAGAACGCCTCATAAAAAAATCCTATCCATCATCATAGACAAGGTCGAGTCAAACCATGCCAGGTCTAAAGACTAGGCTAGGTGAGTATAGGTATTGCAGAGAAAGCGTATGCCAGGGCCCAATGAACGAGATTGGCTAGAAGTTTGATTTCTTCATGGTTTCCCAACATACACGTAGGAATAGGGGAGAGGGGGTACTTTTCGTCCAACACTCTCCTGATTTCAGCCAAAATAATTTTGAAATAAATAGGAAAATTATGTAATCAACCGGTGGAAGGCAGCCAAGCTCCTATGCGCTTTTTGGTTTCAGAGGGGAAAGCTGTTTATCAGCAGCAGGTTGAAAATGGGGCGGCCTCACTTTTTTGCCGGTGGCGGCGCTTATGTTTCGTAATGTAAAAAAGACGCCAGTTCAGAACGCAACGAACAAAAACAGATAATTTAAACAATCGCATTTCAGGAAATCGAGGCTGTACTTTGCTTACATACGCTCACCCAAAAGCATACAAGCTTCAAAATATACCTAAGCGTAGGTATAAACGGTGGGCAACAACGGTACCTACGATTAAATAAAAACGGTGGGCCAACTACGAACTATATGGTGACAACGCACTGCTGGCCCGAGAGACCAACCTGACCCGACGTGACCCGAGTTCGACTTAACCGTTACCAGGTCGCGGGGTCTACCCGGAGGGTTTTCATTAATATAGGTGTTTAGCCTATGCGTGTAATAACACGCCTGTTTACACCTGAGTCTGTATTTGAAGGAAGATATCAGGGAGGTACAGTGCACCATTGGCAAAGATGCTGTATATGTGCATTGCGTAACGTGCACTCGTTAATCACTTCAGAATCTTAGATTGTGTGGAAAGCCTTTCTTTACCCGAGTGCTCGGACTAGTATTACACGTCGGAGGCATGTGAACGGAAATTATTACCTGAGATCGTCGAGTCCGCAAGTCTATTGAATGTTCAGGTCCACAGGTTGATAAATACCACATGCTCGAGACAATCGGGTGATCGGGCGGCAGAGAAGAAGCTGTGGTTGCAGCTTTATGCTCTGCAGATTTCTTCCAGACGCCATGGCACGAGTCGCCGCACTGTCCCAAACACATCTCCGACTGGGCTACAGTATATTAACATTTGTACAAGGTACATTTCCGCAGCTGGCACCCGCTTCATCCAATACATTGTGTCCAACGGCTCAGTTGAAACTCGTCGGTCCCCGACACCGCGGCAATAGCGCCGCTGATGTCGACTCGGTGCCGGGGGCCAGGAAGTGGCAGTCTTTGGAGGGAAAGACGTCTCTAGGGGGAGGGGAGCAGTCTCCGGTCAGTAAATAAGCGACAGACAAACAGACAGACAAACAGGCGGGCAGGCCGGTGCAGGGAAGGGGAAGGGAGAACGGAACAGTAGCGGGAAGGTAGGCGTAGACGCCCGTGAGACGACCGAGCATCGGCCGTCCCGTGTTAGCACGAGAAGCGTTGGCCCCGTAATACCGAGTAAAATGCATACATAAGGAAGCCACGGCGACAGTGGCGGCGGGTCGGGTCAGGATGGGTCGGGTCAAGGGACGGCCGCTGGAATGTCGGCCTCAGGGAGCCGCCGCCGCCGCCGTCGCTGGCCCCAAAACAAGCTAGAACAGCGGCCCGGCGCTCGCCGCCGCCGGACTCACCCGGCTTTATTACTATGCAACAGAGGGCCGGCGGCGTGGTTATCTCACAGCTGTGGTGCAGGCCGCAGCGGCACCAGCCACCGTCTCAGCTGGCAGGCACAGAATATGCATCGGTGCAGTCGCCGTCACGCCACGTCTCTCACTCGCACAGTCGCGCGTCTCAGCTCTATCAAACGCACACGCACAGAACTAACAACCAGGCATCCACCGCCGCCGCAGCGGCAGCCTCACACACCAGCTTCAGCTCGACCGCACGTGCTCAGAGCCTCCCACCTCGCCGGTGCCGCCACACGTCACCCTCTCTCTCTCGTTCACCCGGCCAGTAGCGGTGCGGCGGCGGCCAGTGTCCGCCCGGCGACAGGACAGGCGGCTATCACAGCACAGCCCGACAGCGACGCGACCCTAGAGCTGGCGCAGCCTCAGACGGTCGGCTGCTCGGCGGCGCCGCTCTCCGGCGGTGATGCCGCCTTTGCCGGGCTGTCGGCACGCAGAGGTCGCACAGGTCAGCTGTCGGACGGCACCGAACCATCAACCTACCCACAACGGAGATGTAACAAACGCCACCCCGTCCGAATGGTGCACATCTGAACTGCAGTGTTGTATACTAGATGTTTCCTTCGCATAGTCAAGCAAGGGACGCCCCCTATGGACTTTTCGGCTCCCCTGTTAATCTAATGCAATAAACCCTTCTCCAATGCTCACCTAACTATCACACAGATCTCCGGTGAGTCATTGGCAAAATATTACGGCAAGGGCTGGTGTCCGGGAAATCGCAACCACTCTGCTGACCTAACTGCATCCTCTCCACTGACCCGAATGTGACCCTAACACTAGCCAGAATATGACCCTCGTCACCGACCCAGCCAGGATGTGACCTCCTTACTAACCCGGATGTGACCCCACCACGTCCAGTACGTGACTCCGCCACTGACCAGGATATGACTTCACCACTGACCCAGATGAGACCACGCCACTGACCCGGATGTGACAACCACCCACTGACCCGGATGTGACCCTACCACTGACCCGGATGTGGACCCGCCACTGACCCGAATATGGCCCTACCACTGACCCAGATGTGATCCCACCACTGACCCAGATGCGACCCCCTCCACTGACCCATATGTGACCCTACCACTAGCCAGAATATGACCCCGTCACTGACCCAGATGTGACCCCGTCATTGACCCACATATGACCCCACCACTGACCTGGATATGACCCCACCACTGACCCCGGATGTGACCCCACCACTGACCTGGATGTGACCTCTGTGGTGGCAGGGACGGCTGGCGCCGGTTCTGCGTCGCCTGCTGCCGCCGCCGCCTCCGAGTCCACAGCACCGTTCATCAGACCTTGCGAAGTCAAGTAGCTGCCGGACAGGACACAGACACTATACACAAATACTGCCGGTGGCGAGCACGGGTGACTGGCAGCATGCGGAACCGCACAGTCACAACACGCTCCCCTGGAGACCTCGGAGCTCAAATGGGTTCGGCATGTGAACGGAGTCAAATGCCAATATACCACACAGGAGGACTGCCAACAAAGTTGGACCCAGAGCAAGGATGGGCTGTAAACTCAGCACTTCTGGGGCGAAGCAGAATGAAGAGGTCCATGAACGTGGTGGACACCGCGGGTGGTGCGGCACACGGTAACTATTGCGGTTTATCCACGCATCGACTTCCAGGGTTGTATGGCGTCGTCTTGTTGGACAGGCCTCCGGGGAGTCCAATTACTCTGCGTTCACTGTTCATGGAAGCTGCTGGGCATTGGACCCGGATCTGCTGCGGGCCAGCAGACAACGCAGCCGCTGCAGCACCGCGTCAATCACCACGATTAGCATTTAAAAACAATATCAAAATACACTTGCAAGTGCAATTGTATTTCCAAGTGTAATCCGCGAACACGCTCTCGTTGGTATTTGTGATACTTTAGCTTCGTGTGTATATATGCAACATGCATACATGAATACGCTCAAACATTTGCACACATCTATTGTCCACAGAAGAAACCTGTTTCACGCTCTAGTTTCTGCATCTGTAATATTGACATTTTTACCTTTGGTGTATTGACATATTACCTTCGTAATATTGACATTTCTACCACTGACAAAATGAGCCTTAAGTGTGCGCCCTTTACGGCCTCAGTGCCACATGTATGACTTGTAAATAATAAATGTAGCACAGAGTATAACTTTGTAAATAATGTCACTACAACATTCTGCAAGAATCAACGTGCCCACGCCACATGCCCTGCAATATTCAGCGGGCAACATATCATTTCCGGCCACATACAGAAGCGTAGACGCCACTTCCAACCGAGAGACAGGATCACCCGATCCAGACAGGTACGTTACCTATAATTGTCGGCCAGTCGAGTGGGGTGGCTGACCGACTCTGGCTCCTCGCCTTCGGAGGGGGAGCAGTCTTCGTAGAAG
This sequence comes from Lepas anatifera, assembly GCA_034440635.1. Classification (NCBI taxonomy): domain Eukaryota; kingdom Metazoa; phylum Arthropoda; class Thecostraca; family Lepadidae; genus Lepas; species Lepas anatifera. Next base: position 474,809 of record JAOTON010001403.1, on the reverse strand, counting down.
AGGGGCGTGAAGTCGCCGCCGGTGTCGTTCAGCTCGTGCGGCGAGTCTGTCGGAGCGGACCAGTTACACTGAGACGGCATAACTGTTCAACACTGAAACCAACCCTAACGGTCCCATCCAGCAGCTGTGTCAGCGGTATCAGGGTGGCCGTCTGGGCTCCAAAGGTATGCTTGTTCTCAGGTTTGGCTCTCATGTTCGCTGCTGTCTTTTCAATAAAAGAGATAACAGCCGTAGACTGTTTTTATGAGTGACGTCTGATATGAGATTAAACCGAACTAGTCAGCGACATATCAACTCGGTATGATTACACTGACGAATGTTTTTTTCTCAGACTTAGGACACATCAAAAGCAGCTCACGTCGCGTCCTACCACAAATACCGGTACTCTATTTCTCTCCTAGTACACAGCATCACAGCTCCAACGTGACCTCAAGGCTGATGAACCCAGCGGCCCCAGCATACGGCTCCACTACTGACCTGGGCAGCACCACCTCTCACTGACCCGGGCAGCACCACCTCTCACTGACCCGGGCAGCACCACCTCTCACTGACCCGGGCAGCACCACCTCTCACTGACCCGGGCAGCACCACCTCTCACGGACCTAGGCAGCACCACCTCTCACTGACCTGACCTGGGCAGCACCACCTCTCACTGACCTGACCTGGGCAGCACCACCTCTCACTGACCCGGGCAGCACCACCTCTCACTGACCCAGGCAGCACCACCTCTCACTGACCTGGCTTGGACAGCACCGGCTCGGCCACCAGCACCTCGGGCTGCACCTCCACCGGCGGCGGCGGCGGCCGCTTCGCTGGGCGGCTGCCGCGGACTCTCCTGCAGCGCGCACGTGCTGGAGAAGGCCGACTCGAAGTCGGCGTGGAAGTGGGGCGGATCTGCCGGCGCGGCTGCCGCCGGCTCGGCCGGCTGCGACTGAGGAGGCGACGACGCCGACGGGAAACTGCCAAAGTCGGCCCAGCCGGTGGACACCGCCGCCGGAGAGGAGCCCCACAGGCCGGTATCCATGGCAACGGGCGCTGGCGCCTCCGCCCAGGGATCGCTGGTGTCCACCTGCGCGACAGAAGGTGGACGTTAGTCCTCACCGCGGGAGATTGCATGGGTACTTACCACGGCGATTGTGGCAATCACAGTGTGAGGGGCCTTTTTGCGGATTCTGACGGGTGAGGTTATCCTACTGGTTTCGGTGCCCAGGACTCGAGTTACTGACTGATACAATCCGTGATATCGTCCCAAGATTTGGTAGCACCGACCAAGAAAACGATACTGCTCCTTTCAGTGGTGAATCTAGGCCAACATTTCAGGGGGGGGGACTAGAGGGCTCGAACCTCCCCCGCAGTGCCTCGGAACAGCCTACGGCTATGTATTACCTATAGGCATTCTGACATTTTGAGAGGGCTTGAGCCTCCCCCTCTATATCCGCCACTGGTTCCTGCGTGAAAAACTATTGAATAGGCTTCAGTTAGTAAAATAATGTAATGATAATACCAATAACTAACCAAAACATAACACCAGCAGCACATATAGTCGCCCATGTCCCAGAATCCCGACATCAAGATTTGTCGCTGAAGCGATCCAGCACGAAACTTGAGGTGGAATAAACGAGCCCGATTGTGCTCTAAGCTTGACTGAGAATGCCCAACCTTTCAGTTAAAAGAGCATCATTATAACGCACCATTTCCAGAGTTCAGACTAGTTTACTTCAAAGGCAGTTGGGAAGAAGGGTGCTACATTTCTCTTCCACAATAAAATACGACATTTCGGCTAGCCACTTGCTACTACAAGTCCTTTGATGGCACTAACTATGCCAGTGAATATTCGAGCACACAACTTTGCATGTTTCCCTGGAAACAAAAAGCACGAATGGTTTCACATACAACGCACGCGCAGGTCAGACACATGAGTCTATTTACCAGCGAGCAGGCTGGCCGCATCAGCAGTGAATAGCGAAATCAGGGCGCGACGGCAGCCATGCTGAAAAGCGGACGCGTCCGCCCGGCTCAGCCGCCTACGGTGAATGCCGCCGGGAGGCGAAGAGCCGCCTCCTCCCCCTGCCTACCCCAGCCATCAGACGGCGGACCGACAGCACGCCCGGCCGCCGCCGCAGCGGCCGGCAACAGAACGTGGCTTGGTAGAGGTTAGACAGCAGCCGCACTTCCATAGAGACACTTTAGACACTGCCCAACCACTGCTAAATGTCTTAATATGGCTCATATATTGAAGAATGCAATAGACTCAAAGCCAGCAATTGCAGGAAATATTCAGTTTCTTATAAACGCACGAAAAAACATTGATAACCATCAATTCCATCCCCGCTCTGAGCATCGATCAGTAACAATAAACGAGATCAGACAGTTTGAAGATTGTCCAGGCTCGTGGCGGAATTTATTGTGTTCTGTGACTGACGTCTCTAATTATCTCACTCAAACAAACGCGCCTGTTGGACCATTCACCCGTGACCTAGGCACCGGCATCTGCCTTACCTGAAGATCCCCTCAGAACCAAGGGCGTCCCCTGCGACTCGATATGGACTGGTTCATCGCGACAGCGGACGATTATATACTCGATCTAACTTCCGTCACTTTCGTGAGGGATAATGGTAACCGGCGCATCACGCCATCATCGATGTGGTTCTATCTGTATATTTGGCGCAAGCGACTCAGCGCCCAGATTGAGTGATTCCTAGAAAATATTCTAGTAATCTTCCTTGTTAAAAAATGATAGTATGAAGACCAAGGAACGACATCCAATTGCGTTACGCTGGTAAGTACCGACTTATCATGCGGCTCCAAAACTAGGGTTTGAAGAGAGAGGGGCCGGGCTCAAGTTTCGATGAGCTAGGGCGAGCGAGGACAGGGTGCAAACTTTATTTCGTGCTTCACCGCCTTTGCAATTAAATAGTCTCTCCGAAAATGAAACTACAATTTCACTACTTCCAAAATACCTACTTTAGATATATTCAATTCTTTCTAAACTTCCACATCAGGCAAACTTTACTAAGCACCTACATGTTCTACTATATATACATGTTCATCCATATAAATCCATATTTTTTCTAAGTAGGTGGTGCCTTGGCAGACATCGGGGGTAACCACCGTCAGAGTGTCGGGGTCAGTCTTCAAACGCTGCCGCTGTTGAAGTTAAAAGGAGCGAATCCGCACGGCGGAGCGGCTTTCACACAGATTGCGTTAGCCATTTCCTGCAACTACATTACTTTCTGTGTTAGCTGTGCCAGTGACCGATGCACCTGCAGGATACCCTACCTTTGTGTCAGACCCACCAACAAAACGAGAACACGAGATTGCGTTTCCCGCCGCTAAGGAGCTTCTGTTTTGAAGGTGGTCTGCATTTGCTCGGATGCAGTGAAACTGCGGCAGCGCATTGGACGTCCGCGCTGCCGACCCCCGTTTAAAGAGCGGACGGGAATACTGCATAAGCACTTCCCGATCTCCAATATACACTTCCAACCAGGTGAGAGTCGGTGACGTCATATGACCCTGGTCGCTCGTTCCTAGTAAAAACACAATGCTTCGATGAGGATCGGTTGAGGACGTGAGACCACGTTTATGAACATCGATCGGATTACACACCCCCGACCACCAACTACAACGGCTATGATTTCGTGCGTTATCGGAAGCAGGGGTCTGCCGGCGCCCGCTTCCAAACAAAGGCGACAAGGCGGGTGAAAAACCGCGACCCCCCCCCGCAAACCGTCGCGTTTCTAGCCAGGACAGAAACCCAGCAGCTATACCGCATGCCTCATGACGTGCCCGTACTGACAGTTATCCCGCGTTTCGAATTGGCACATCCCTGGAACTCCGATCTCCACTGTCACCTGACCGTAACCCGAGCCGGATCCTTTTAGCTAGCGAACTGTGACCAAACACGGTCGCCATGGCAACCAAACTGCGACGTAAGACCAATCCCCATGGCAACCGGACGGTGTTGTAAACGCCACGGCTCAAATAAGAAAGACACATTGTGGACCTTTCGAAGTCACATGACAGAGTGTTGTGTAAAAAAAACACAATTGCGGCCACCTCTGCTTGACAACCTGTCGATAATAATAACATGTCGATGATAATCATAACTAACAACACTGCTGCAGGGATCCCGTCTCGACCCATCGGCCGGAGCCTCACCTCCATGGAGATGTGTCGGGGCGTGGTCTCGTCGCCGTCCGCCTCGTCCTCCTCGTCACTGCTGGAGTGGCACGGCTCCGGGCCGTCAGTGCGGCGTGCCGTCCACTGGCCCAGCGCCTCCGGCTCGGCGAACCTCTCAGCACACTGCTGCTCGAACAGCTCGGCCGCCGAGGGCCGCTGCTCGCTGGCAGCCATGTCCAGGGCGAGCAGGCCGACCGGCGTCAGCTGCTCCGGCGGGGCGCTGCGGAGAGAGAGAGAGAGAGAGAGAGAGAGAGAGAGAGAGAGAGAGAGAGAGAGAGAGAGAGAGAGAGAGAGAGAGAGAGAGAGAGAGAGAGAGAGAGAGAGAGAGAGAGAGAGAGAGAGAGAGAGAGAGAGAGAGAGAGAGAGAGAGAGAGAGAGAGAGAGAGAGAGAGAGAGAGAGAGAGAGAGAGAGAGAGAGAGAGAGAGAGAGAGAGAGAGAGAGAGAGAGAGAGAGAGAGAGAGAGAGAGAGAGAGAGAGAGAGAGAGAGAGAGAGAGAGAGAGAGAGAGAGAGAGAGAGAGAGAGAGAGAGAGAGAGAGAGAGAGAGAGAGAGAGAGAGAGAGAGAGAGAGAGAGAGAGAGAGAGAGAGAGAGAGAGAGAGAGAGAGAGAGAGAGAGAGAGAGAGAGAGAGAGAGAGAGAGAGAGAGAGAGAGAGAGGAGTTAGGACCTCGAAAGTTTCGCACACACAAAAAAGCCAGGCCGACGAAACACAAACATCTCGAGCCCGTCATTTGCCTTTGGGGAGCAAAACAACTTAGCATTTCTCTGAGAGTATGCAGCGCGGTGTGGCCTGCGAGCCTCGATAACAGATTTGTGCAGACAGCCCCGCTGCTTAAGCGAGGGTAAAAGAACGCAGCATCGTCCTCCTTTTGGAACAAAGCGCTACTACGTCCAATATTGAGCAATGGGTCACAGCTGTTACAGCAGTTGGAAAGCCGACAGTTCAGTTTTTTTGTTGCAAATTTGAGACTAACAAATTAACATTTCCTTAAAACCGCTCAAATAATTACCCCAGCAACTCGGGATTACGGAGCGAATCAACCACTAACGAATCAAAATGCAACAAATGTAGCACGCACACCAATGAGAACGGCCTAGAGGGAAGCAATGAACATACATGAAATGTACAACCAGACTGAAGGAAATGGTGTGCCTAAACTGCATCAGACTCGGGAGCCTTCATATTCCCACACAAAACAGCTTATCCCATGCGAGAGCAGCAGAACCATTCAGCTGAACTTTTCGGATTTATTTCACTGACCATGCGTAACACGGACTGCTAAACCCCTGGTGTGTGAAAACCCATAATTCACAGTTGGCGGTAACTTTACGCACGTGGGGTCCTGAGCGGCGCACCTTCAACGCAAAAATGAAGACCAGCGGCGCCCAAATGGAGCGGTCTTACTCAAAGCATATGTGCAGCGAGATGAAAACCAAACCAGCGCCGATTGAATATTCCGCACAATCATTTGGTTTGAGAACAGTTCACGGATTAATGTATAATAACCTGGGACAGCCGCAGCCCCTCGGGACACAGGGGCGTCACGCCGAGCGTGTGTGCTGGGGAGACTCACCTGAGCGCGTCTCCAAGGTCGTTGTACTCGTCATCGGCCACTCCGAACTGATCGGGCACCCCTGCGCCTAAGCCGGCGCTCAGCTTCTGGAAGTTGTGGAACGTCTGCGGCACAGGAACAGGCCAGAGTAAGCGCACACCCGGAGGAACAGGTCAGAGTGAAAGACGCAACCGGACAGACAGGTCAGAGTGAGCGGCACAACCGGAGGAACAGGTCAGAGTGAACGACACAACCGGAGGAACAGATCAGAGTGAGCGGCACACCCGGAGGAACAGGTCAGAGTGAGCGGCACACCCGGAGGAACAGGTCAGAGTGAGCGGCACACCCGGAGGAACATGTCAGAGTGAGCGGCACAACCGGAGGAACAGGTCAGAGTGAGCGGCACACCGGAGGAACATGTCAGAGTGAGCGGCACAACCGGAGGAACAGATCCGAGTGAAAGGCGCACCCGGAGAAACAGGTCAGTGAGCGGCGCATCCGGCGGAACAGGTCAGGTTTTTGGCGCTTAGTTAGATTGTTACTTTACATATGTTTTATGTGACTAATCTAAAGCTATTTCTACATATGATTGGTCCCAGATGCTCTAAAATGTGTAAAAAAACAAGAGAATGTGTCATTTCCTATACTCCGCTTATTTAGTCTGATTACGAACATTACATTTTAATCACTATGAAAAGCGACGGAGTGCTTGCTCCGGCAATTTGTCCAGAAGGAAGAGAGACATTCGACCGGGCAATGTGACTAATTTTCCAATCAGTGCTGGCACACGACTTCCGGCACAATACGTCCCGTCAGTGACACCGTCTGTGTCGGACATATTTAGTGGACGGTTGCCTCAACAGACAGGACCATCCCGTCGGCTTGGCGTGTGTGTGTGTGCGTTGGGGAATCGGGGCACTAAATCTACCGCTGCTCCACAGCGCCCAGTGATGGGTTCATTCCTCTCGCTGGCACCTTACCCTGGGGATACCCGTACCCCGTCTGACTCCTTACCCTGAGGATACCCGTCCCCCGTCTGACTCCTTACCCTGAGGATATCCGTCCCCCGTCTGACTCCTTACTCTAAGGATACCCGTCCCCCGTCTGACTCCTTACCCTGAGGATGGCTGCCTGTTGAGCGTCGCTGACACCCCGGTACTCGGACTCGCTGCTGGTCTCCTGCTTCGTGTCCGGCAACACCGGCTGTAACAGGCACGCGACCGTCACACCTCAGGCCAGCCCGGACACACGGCGGACACACTCCGGACACACGCCCCGGAGAGTGGTACAAAACACGGAGACAGACGTGGACCAAAATAACAGCTGGACCTGAAAAGAAGACACTAATCCTATGCAAATTAACAAGTTTGACTTAGTCAAGTTTTTTCTAGTCCAGCGCTCAAACTCACTTCTGCTGTACTCACTGAACGTTATTTATATATCCAAAACTCACTCTCGCCAGCGACAAAACTAGGTTAAAGACACAATAGCAGGCACAGTCTAAGTTGCTTCACTAGCCTTATTCTGTTCGTTGATGCGGTTGAGCTTGGCTTCTTTGAAGGCCTGCCAGCTGACGCGCGTCTCCTCCGGCAGCGCCTCCAGCTGGGCGCGCACCAGGGCGCCGTTGGGACCTTCCTCGCACGCCGAGCAGATCTTGTTGGCCATGTTTACCAGGTGGCCGCAGTAGGCCCGCAACGAGCGCGAACACCTGCACAGACCGGTCCCGGGTCAGGTCGTCACCCATGCAGATGTAAGAAGCTAGACCAACACCGATATAACTGTCTCAGATCAAGTCAGTAACGACAGAGCTGCCTCAGGTCAGGTCACAAACGATAAGAGCTGTCTTAGGTCAGATGACCACCGATAAATATGTTTTAAGTCAGACATGACCACCCATAAAGCTGTCTTATGTCAAGTCACCATCGATAAATGTATCTCAGGTCAGGTCATCACCGATAAATGTCTCGCCTCAGGTCACCACCGATCAATGTCTCACGTCAGGTCACCACTGATCAATGTCTCACAGGTCAGTTGACCACCGATAAATGTCTCACGTCAGGTTACCACTGATCAATGTCTCACGTCAGTTGACCACCGATAAATGTCTCACGTCAGGTTACCACTGATCAATGTCTCACGTCAGTTGACCACCGATAAATGTCTCACGTCAGGTTACCACTGATAAATGTCTCAGGCCAGTTGACTACCGATAAAGTTGTCTCAGATCCAGTCAGTAGCGACAAGGCTGTCTCAGGTCAGGTCACCACCGTAGCTGCATTCTAGAGCTGCAGTAGCCTAGCCTGCATTCAACCGTGAATCTATTCCGTGTCGGATGCAGTGAGAGGAATGGGCGCTGGAAGGAGAGACGTCAAAAATAGAAGCTAATAATTGTTGGGGGTTAACGACGAGCCAACAGTGTTAGGGTCATACGACGTCGCCAACTTCCACCCGGTTTGGAGGGATTTGTGAGTATCAACTTATTCAGAGGATCTGTCATGACTTGAAACCCGGGGCCCATCGCTAGGTGTATGAGCGCTATCCACCGAGCCACGTATCCCCCCAGCACTAGTAGCTATCGCGCGTGGTTGAGCTGGGCCAATTTGTCGTTTTGCACGAAGACGGCATTTGCTCTGGCTCACTTTTGATCACGCAGGCCCTTAGTTGTGCGTCCGCCTAATTCGGGTAGTACGCTACATCTTCCGTTTAAAGCCCTGGTACTGTTTTGAGTCATCTTAAATGGTATCACCTAGAACAGAGTTAAGTAGCAATCAGAGATACGTTGTCTCCCGAGGTACAAACACTGACAGTATCCTGGTATCGCCCACGTGTTCAGTGAGAGGTTCTATCTCGGGTATTCGGGACATTGAATAGTTCACTGACTGCCAGCGCGCTGGAACGAAGCCAACTCATCGCGGACTCAATGACCGACCAAACAAACGCTGTATTGCCGTTCAACTGGAAAACGACTACCGCCATAGCAGGTTAGCCGACACTTTAGATACTGCATTTCGCTTTATACTACTCCTGCATCCCACACTCCTCAGAACATGGGTCGAGAAATACATATCAAATACATAATCGTGACCCCCTGATTGCAGAAGATACGATCAAAGTAAAGGTTTCGCTACGATAAAGATTTAACCCTCGCCCCACCGGGGAAAGGTTTTGGGATACAAAAACGAAGAGCAGACGCGGTTAGGGCTCTATCTTACTGCATAATTTTCCCATCATCCCTGAAATGTTTTACCCGGGTCACCCAAGGTCGGGTCACCAGACGAGGTCAACCAAGGTCACTTCAATTCAACTTTGGAGCTCTGTAAGAGCTACATTTCGAAGTCGATCGATTTGAAACTTCCTGCACCTCATAAACCCTACAGGGTCTAAACCGTGTATATCCGGGATTTTTCGATTTCGTGCCCTGAGGTCAGGCCACGAGGTGACCTCTCCCATTGAAAAAGCATGGGGAAAAGCTGTCTTATGATCCAAAAGTCACAAAAGCGATTGAAAATGATCAGCTTGATCAGAAAAGCGTTCATGGACACCCTTTCACGGACTCCAGGGGCCATACTTGCCCTTTGATCTCTCCAAGGTCATCCAAGGTCACCAGGGGTCAAAAACAGTATTTTGACAATAACTTTTGACCTAATTAAGGTAGAGCGCTGAAACAAAAACTATCGTGTTTGTCTTGTCACTGGCTTTCATTTGATATACGGCAAGGTCACTTTCTGACCTTTCGTGACGTCAGGTCATCTTAGGTCACGAGGTGACCTCTGCAGGTCAAACCACTGGCGGGAGGTCTTTACGTTTCACATAGCGGAAAAAGGACTGACATTTTCCTATCAAATGTACTTTACCAGACCTCAATAGCTCTAATGGCATAAGAGTTATGCCCAGTTTGCTTAAGCATTGCATATTTGAGTGAAAATAGCCGATCTTAACCTAATTTGACTTCTGGAGATCAAACCATTGACCTGAGCACTAAAACATGTGAAGTAATTTCTTACTGAATTCACGCGAGCTTTCTGTTGCACTTTGCAGATTTGCGCTAACGCCCATATTTTCGGAGTTAGAGGGGGCCATCGATGGTCTCCCGGTGGGGCGAAGGTGGCGCTGGACTCCCCGGTGGGGCGCGGGTTAAGTGGAGTTCAGTTTGTTTCGCCCAACTTCTAACACGCTCGGATGCTCACGACAAAAACATAAGACTTTTGTCTCATTAGCGCTGAAGTTGAGCAAAAAGAGGCGAGTGCGGGCGCTCGCTGCCTTTGAAGACTCGTTTGAACGATCTAAGCTAAGACCTGAGAGTGCCCTATAGCGCTAAGTGTAGTCGCAGGTGCATGCCCTAGCTGCTCTCAGATCTTGCCTGGCATAATGGGCCGGTAGTTCCCGAGCTTGTGGTAAGCCCTACAAACTAGGACCAGAGTCCCAGCTTTTTGCGAACAGTTTCACAAAGCAATTCCCGGTTTCCACAAGCAATCATTTTTCCTCGCTTTTGCTTTAAGTCCATCATGGCCTATTCATATCATTTCCGAACCCAAATCTAAAACACATTTGCAAAAACATTTACTTTTTCAGCACGTGAGGAAGACAACAACACCCAGGCTTATATTATAACAGCTCGCGCATCAACACCTGCCCGAACTGCCACCTCACCGTTTCTGCACGGAGGTTTCGCCGTTGTTCTGGGGCTGCTCCATGCCCTGCAGTATTCTCTGCACCAGCTTGGTTTTGGTAAATATCTGCCGACAGAAGAGCCTGTCAGGCCCAGGCCGGCTCTGATGCACTCGCGCTCTCAGAGCGTGCTCCCGCTCCCCGCGCGGCGGACAACTTCTACAGCGGAGCCGTCACAACTCCGGACACATTAGCGCCTCCACGCAGCCCAGCACCGCTGATATTTCAGCCGCCCTCGCCACTCCGCATTTCTGCAGCCGTCCCGGCCTTTAACGAGCCAGCTTCCCGGTGAGGCTGAATCGGCCTGGCAAACGTCTTAAAATGCACCGTATTCACTAGACAGTAATTAATTACCGACAATTAAAGGACGAATGATTTTTTCCAAGTGATGTTTCCGAATTCAAAGCCAAATCACGTGTCTTAGACATATTAGTTTGCAGGATGGTCAGATGGAAAGCCACATGCCACGATGACACCGCGAATATAAATAAGTTATGAAGGTTAACACAGGAGTATCGATATCCAGTTCCCAGCAAAAACAAAAACAAACAAAAACAGAACATGCAACCTACACGGAAATGCAGCCCTCTCGTACTGTAGGCGTCTTTACCCCACACTGTCATCAGGTATACCACACTGCTATTGGGAAGAGCCGAGTGAAGCGGCCCAAGTGGCTCTCCATGCTCAGCCCCCACTCACGTGTACTAGCAGTGGGTGACAGATCTTCCCGTCCTCGTTCTCTTGGGGTTCTGCTTCCAGTATGAGCCGGATGCACTGCTCTACTTGTGAGTGCAGAAAATTATTGAGCGAATACTGGAAAAACAGGTCCTGGAAAAGACAGTTACACCAAGTTACTGACTCAGTTTTCTAAGATGTTGTTGAACAGGTTAGTTAGCTCTTTGGGTTTAGTGGCGCGACAAGCATTCTGGTAATGAAGAGCCCACTGCACGCAGTGGCAGATCTAGCTGGTGGGTTTGGAGGGGGAAAACCAAAGCCGATAAAAAAACGTCACGCGGTGAGATTATTGCAGATGGTAGGCTTTGTGGGTAAACCCAAGGGTCGATAAGCAGAAAAACGTCGCCGGGTCAAACGCGTGGCCACAAGATGCTTGTTTTGCTATTCCAGGCCCAATTTGACCACTGAAGTTGACTGGTTCTGTTTGAAGTTGAGAGTTAAAGCACTCAAACCTTGCTCATAAACTAAAAAGGAGCCGGGGCAAAAAGGAGGCCGAAAGCTTGGGGGAGGGGGCAAAACATAATTTTCCCCAGTTTTTCCGTTGGAGGGGTAAATGCCTTTTTTGCCCCTCCTCCCTGGATCCGCCTCTGACTACACGTTTGGCAACAGGCCGTCAGGTGGGATATCTCCAGCGGGGAAAAGTACTTTCAGAACCAGAACCGGATTCAGTACAATACCAGAGCCAGATTCTCTAGCGTGGCCCATCGTTCTTGCTCTCTAACTGTTCAATGATCTCTCTCTGCCTCTGCCTCTGCCCGCCTCTGCCCTGCCTCTGCTCTGCCTCTGCCTCTGCCTCTGCCTCTGCCTCTGCCTCTGCCTCGCCTCTGCCTCTGCCTCTGCCTCTGCCTCTGCCTCTGCCTCTGCCTCTGCCTCTGCCTCTGCCTCTGCCTCTGCCTCTGCCTCTGCCTTGCCTCTGCCTCTGCCTCTGCCTCTGCCTGCCTCGCCTCTGCCTCTGCCTCTGCCTCTCTCTCTCTCTCTCTCTCTCTCTCTCTCTCTCTCTCTCTCTCCTCTCTCTCTCTCTCTCTCTCTCTCTCTCTCTCTCTCTCCCTGTAGTCAGTAGTGAACCTGACGTCTACCAGTTGCCTCGGAGGGACACACGGACAGAGATTTAGGAGACGCTGTTTTTAAACACTCCCATTCGCCAGGGATGCTATTACAGTGTTCGGCTTCCATGCCACAAAAACTCAGCCCAGCGTCGAAAGGCATACTGGAAGAACTCAGCGTTAGGTTCAAAAGAGGCTCCCGTTTGGGCCGGACGCTGTTTCTCAGTTACCAGAAGAGCCATTTGAGAAACTACAAGCGGTCTGATGTTGCACCAGGACTGAGCGTTAACTAATAAGACTTCCCAGAGCGGGCCGGCGGCGGACAAACCAGGCCACATCGCCGCCCGGCAGCTATATCAAAACAGGAACACTCATCTCGGCGGCTGCGCGCCCTCAGTCCACGCCAGCACGCAGCGCTAACATGGTAAGCACTGCCAAGGCTAAAAGCACACCAACCTCAAGTTCGTCGGCATCTGCACTATTCACAGTGCGGTCCTGTTATTGCTCATTTGTAGGAGTGAACTTGAGAACCAGGGCCTGATAAAACTTTAATGGTGTCTCAAAATGTATTTGTGTATTTGTTTATTTGTTCATCCTCTCATCAAGCCTTATTCGCTGTAAGCTAAGAACCACAGAACTGACACGAGGCCCCGCCCTCAGGTCATCCGAGGGTGTATGTTGATCACGTGACTCAATTCGATCATGGTAGAGAAGCAATCTTCTTCGACGTTGGTGGAATGGTCAGCGCGGGCTGACGCATGCCAGGATTGCCCAACAAGCTCTGGGTATCCACAGGGGTCATCAAAGCTCTCACTGCTTACAATCGCAACGCAGTATCGCTCGAAAGCTACCCCGGCTGAGTGGGACCTCCAGCCTGTGCGGGATGGCCAAAACCAGCCTCGACGAATAGCGAGGCGGTGCAGCACTATCTCACCCGAAAACTGACTCACAACTTATGGAAAACCCGCTATTCAAAGCGACCATCCCTCGGCGCTTGACAAAGAACCTGCGCCCGAAGCCGTTCCAGTTTCGACGTCAGCTGAGGTTCACAGAAGCTGAGCGGCGACAACGGTTCGCGTTAGCCCAGGGGTCTCTGCTCTGGATTATTCAGAGCTGGCAGCGCGTCTCTTGGGTGGCAAGTCTCCGATAGACCAAAATCACGACGTCGGGGTTCACAGCAGTGCCGAGTGGCACCTCACTGAGACCATTACGCGACTGAGAATGATCGCAGCCGGGGCAGTTGAGGGCCACCAGAGTTGCCTCTCGTCACTTTGGGATACGTTCAACGCCGAGCTTAGCCTGCAGAATGGCCTGCGGAGGCTAGCCACACCAATAATGCACACGGACAAACGACATAAACCGGACATTTCGTCCACCTTTGGCAGATGGTGTCAAAGACAATTTACCAACCAGTCGGCGCAGCTGACCACAACGCCACCAGGGCTCCGGGATGGTTGGCTGCCAACTTCCCCGCTTTCAGAGATAAGGGAGGGAAGTCAATCGCCAGTCCTGAGCTATCGCTAATCAAAAACATCCACACCCTCGCGTTAGGACAGCTCGATACCATGGCGCTGGCACCATCGGGCAGACGCTGATCACAACCACGCGGAAGACATGGCGCAACATCCGGAACCGAGATGCTGGTCAGCTCGTGTGTGAGACGCCAAGCCTAATGCCTCTGAGCTCAAAGGAAATGGACCATTTTGTCGAAATTTTAAGAAGGATGCCTTATGGGCAAAATAGGCCTGAAAATCAGGAAACCAAATTTTGTCTCCACCTTGAACCACTAAAGCAGAAACATTGCCTCATTTCTTACTACCCTGGGTTGACCTAAGCATCGCGTGTAATTACGAAGCTCAGCTCGGCTGGCTGCATGCAGCACGTAACGCTGCAAAAGGCATGACATTTGTTAATATTTATCATGTCACATGAATTTCCAGATGGAAATATTCCTTCATGGTTTGAATTCGAGAATTCGGGCCCTTTTATTTTGAACTTTAAAGGCCTCATTCCCGTGAGACTCGCGATTTTACGGCGAACTGAAACATACGTTTTGAAGAAGAAAAAACCGCACGCTTGGGAGCGCAGCCATGAGCGGCACACGCTGCTGAAAAAGGCACATGGTGATAAGGGTGAAATCAGCTCACAGCAACAACCTTGACGGCAGCAATACGTCTCACTCATTCAAGATATCGGGAAGCATGAGCGAAAGGCAGTCGAAATACTCTCAAGGATATTTCCAAAAGACTTTCAATATGCGGTCAAATGACGATAATAAAACACGGTACGGAATAACGGCGTCTGAGTGTCTGGCAATTGATCAAGGTGGTGCTAAAACATTCAGCAGGCCGCAACTTTAAACCGATTTGTTTCGGACAGGTTCGATTGAAGTTTCAAGTTGAATAAACGCTTAATGATAGGTTCACGGAAGCAATGCACCATCACGACATATACCGGGAAACGTAGTAATGAGAGTGTCCCACCTTTATAATGGGCTTTGAACTGAGATGGTAGTTTTGTACGTATCGATAAACCACTTTTGGCCTTTTTCATTTCACCCAAAAATTTATGCATAAAATTTCCGCTCACTTTCAAGTTAGAAATAAAAGGCTTTAAGGCCTTCATTCAAACCATGAATGAATGCGTTTCCATCTAGTTGCAACAATATTATAAGTTTCAATCCTAGCTGCGTGACTGCCATGCGTGCCACGTGATGGATGCTAGCAATCACAACGCTGTCAAAACGTTGAAATGTTGTGAGTGCTTACCTAGCGACCAGCTTCGTAAATACACGCGAGGCTTAGGTCACCTCCCAGTGAACCACATTCTCTTTTGACATCATAGATTGTAAGAACAATGTTATATTTCTGTTCTGAACGCTTGAAGGTGGAAACCCACATTTCCAGACTTATGCTGAGCATTAATAGGTAGCCCTTTTTAGAAATTTAACAGCGTGACCCCTTCAGTTTAGCCCGGCAGTGTTTCGGGCGGCCCCGGCCGTCCGTTCCCCTCCTCACTGACCAGCAGCAGGTCGACGGTGCCCAGCTGCGCCAGCCGGCAGTTGACGGTGTGTCTGTTGGCGGAGATGAGCGCCGCCGTCAGCCGGGCCAGGTGCAGCCGGGTGGCCCCCAGCGGTGGGTCCAGCCGCCCGCAGCTGGTCAGCACCGCCGGCCGCGGCGGTGGCGCCAGCAGCGCCGCGTGACAGTCGGCCAGCCGGACCAGCAGCGCCGCCGCCGCCGCCGACACCGACGCCGGCTCCGGCGGCGGCGAGCTCTCGTCCTCCTCGTTCTGCTGGTACAGCATGCTCTGGCGGCCCGTGTCCAGCAGCAGGCACAGCACCTGACAGGCGTTCACCAGGCCGGCCTCGGTGCGGTCCTCGCCCAGCACTCCGTCCAGCAGGGATGCCACAAACTCCGGCCTGGGGCAGGGGAGGGGCAGGTCAGCGCACGGCCACAGACAGGGGAGGGACAGATCAGCACCCTGTCCAGCAGGGATGCTACAAACTCCGGCCTGGGTCAGGAGGGCGGCAGGTCAGCGCACGGTCACAGGCAGGGGAGGGACAGGTCAGCACTCCGTCCCGCAGGGGAAGTAACAGGTCAACACTCCGTCCAACAGGGGAAGTAACAGGTCAGCACTCCGTCCAGCACAGGAAGTAACAGGTCAGCACTCCGTCCAGCAGGGGAAGTAACAGGTCAGCACTCCGTCCAGCAGGGGAAGTAACAGGTCAGCACTCCGTCCAGCAGGGAAGTAACAGGTCAGCACTCCGTCCAGCAGGGGAAGTAACAGGTCAGCACTCCATCCAGCAGAGGAAGTAACAGGTCAGCACTCCGTCCAACAGGGATGCCGCAAACTCCAGCCCGACAGCACACGGTCAACAGAGGAGGAGACAGGTTAGCACATAGTCAACAGAGGAGGAGACAGGTCAATGGTCAGGGGCAGTGAAGGGGCATGGCAGAACTAAGTGCCACATAGGCAAAGGCAGCGTGAGATAAAACATCCGGGTCAAAACAGGGAAGGGCGGGCGATGAACCGAACGGGCAAAGTGAAGTCAGATGTTAGTGGGACGCGTTGCTGTATGGTCAGTGGACACAGCAGTCCACCTTTCCGACGCAACGCAGTCTGCCTTTCCGTCATTCCACACCTCCTTCGCGGGACAGTGCGACGGACACGCGTTCTTATAAATGGACGTTAGCTGGGTGAAGTTCTCCGTCCTGAATGCAACGACGCACCCGGCGACCAATGGCCAGAAGCCTCGGCTGCGCCTGTGACAAGTGTGACTTCCGGGCAGTCCGGTGCCAGCCAAGTTATGGCACTGCCGGGGTTAATCGCGACGGCTGGAAGCTGTGTTAGCGGAGAGTGCTTCTGGCAATGGTTCCGTTCTGGTTAAACATCCATTTTCAGCGAACCCATTGGTAACCGTGGTGTGCATGCCTCCCAAAAACAGAGGTGTTACAGCAAGCGTTTATCAACGCGACCTACATGCAAGTATGAGCAAATCAAGAGTTCAATGCATTTCCAGCACAGAAGGCGTTTCGTTTGAAAGGAAATTTGAATGGAAGTGGTAGAATTTGTACAGCTTTCCCCCAAACATACCTTGATATTTCAAATACCATTTATGAAAGAACTTTTAAGATCGTAAAAGAACAAATCCAATGCTAACACTTTATCATCTCTACTAAGAAAAGAAAATGTAATGCGCCCGAGCTAAGAGTGTTCGGAGTGAGACTTCACAATTAAAGCGACCCCCATTAAAGCTCAATCGGAAGAATGCATTTTCCTGTGAACAAAAGTGACACACAAGAGCGGAGGGAGGAGGAGGGGGCGGAAGGAGGAGGGGTAGTAGGTGACACATTTCTAGGTAAACATTACCCGTACCATTCGGAAGGACATACGGTCAGTTCAATAGCGAATAATTTCAGATCATTTACATCCGAGAAAACGGCGGGCAGCGAAAGAAAAAAGTCGGCTGAGTCCCACAGGCCTTAAAGTTTAAGGGGCCATGCCTCCTAGTCCGTAATAAGGGGACATGCCCCCTTAACCTGCTGGTAACGTTCTTGGCAGCATTAAATAATTACTCCACCTTCTCGTTAGATAATCATAATGTTGCCCCATTCCTGTCCTATGCTAAGGAAAACGTACCAATGATGTTAATCAGCGGCGTTCAGTTTCGAAACTTTCAAACCAATAACCGATCCGATTTGCCTCGTCCCTCGGAGTTCGAGACATGTCCGATAGGGTTGCCCATCTGACTGAGAAATGCCCGACCAACATATCTGTCCAAACAATATAAGATCCGAAATCTTAGCCTTATCTTAAAAATAGCCATGTTAGAAGAAAAAAACGAATAAGTAGCAATCAATTCTGTAAAATACGAACAGCTGTCACAATCTTGAAAACACGGAGAACATTAATATGTAAAACAGGTAAACGAAAATATATGCACAAATATGAGTACCGAGTCGCTACTTGCCTTTACAAAATAGTCAACACAGATACATTTTGTTTGGCGCGGTAACTTAAATCCTTGAAAAGGGATATCTGGTACACGAGAACTGGTTATTCGTGGGTTGATTCCAAGTGGTGGACTTTCAAGAATGCGAGGCTGCACGCGCTTAACATCAAGGTACTGGCATAACACAAATGAGCCCATACCACTACAGCTCACACGTCTGCGTAGGTAAATACGTCCAGGAATCCACACGCACTGAATTCCGTGTACCCACTTCCATTTGGTATAGTGCAGTTTCCTCCAAACAAATAGCTGAGACGACTGGAGGAACGTAGCCATACAACAGGCCGCGCTATAGAGTCTGGGGTTGGAATGAGGCACATTATAGTATTTGAGCTCATTACACTAACTTCTTGTAGAGAATAACAAACAGAAACGTGGTTTCTATTGAATTCATGCTAAAGCTCACAGTTGACGGGGAAACTACAGATATTGTGAGCTGAAGTCAGTCACTCCGGTGGCCTTCTAACATTGGCCCGCCTCGGTGCAGGAGGACAGAAGCTGGAGTGGTCTCCCCCTGGTTCTGGTTTTGGACTGGGTGCAAACGGATCAAGTCAAACAAAGCTTTCGTTTCGGGGTGGGGGGGGGGCAGAAGCATGGAACAGTAGGATAAGTGACAGTAAATATATTGCAAGCATTTAGGAAAGAGGATAGGCTAGAAGTGAGCTCATTTATTTAGGAGAGTTATTAACAACAGTCATGATGTGTTAGGTACTGTTTGGTTTGGTGATGAGCTTACTCCTATGTGCTCCTATGTGGGCTTGTGATTGAGGGCTGAAAAGCCATGCCTGATGAAGACCTCAATACACATCCTCTACCATTATCTAGTGACTCACGTTTCTATTGTGGAGACGAGCGGGTTGGGCTCCTTCTCGCCTGGCCCCAGCTGCTGCGCCATCTGGCGCGAGCAGGTGACCACCGACATGATGACCTGCGCGGCGTTGGCCTGCCGCTCGGGATGCGCCGAGTCGCCCATCAGCTCCGCCAGCCGCTGCACCAGTCGCTGGTCGTTCAACCACTGCAGCAGCAAGGCCGTGGTCAGCTTCCCCCACACCAGTGCCCGTTCAGGGCAGACTCACTAGAGCAGAGCCAATGCAGATCCAGGGCGGCACTGCACACAGGCCATGTGGCCAACAAAAATAGTTAATGGTGATAGTGGTAAAAACTGTATTCGTCGACTCAATAACAGGTAGGCAAGAGTAGCAAACCTTCCTATAAATTACACGACTTACGTGCTACGATTATCACAATACAAATGTCCATTCTTGACGCTATATTTTCTAATGATTGACATTAAATTATTAATAACACCACCAAGTTTCATAAAAGCGTGCACCAACGCCAGCAAGCCGCATAGAACACATATGCATGTAAACCCACAACTAAACTTCAGGGTTTTACGTGGAAACCCACGCCCAGAGCAAACCAATTTCGATATCCTTATCTAAACCAGGCTTTCAAAAGAATTCGTTTAAGATAGTGAAATTGTGCATGGTCTAGTATTTGTATTAATGCAATTTATTTTGCATTTCGGGGTCTTACTGGATCTTGGTACTGTTTTGAGAGCAAAATATCTAGTTTATTTTTAGTACCCGCCCACGCATGTTTGATTCCGACCTCCTCCTTCCCTGTAATGTTTCGATCACACTCTGTACATACAAAAAGTAGAACACCGGAGTCGGAAGACCAGGACCAAGCAGTTCATGTTGGCAGGCCCCAAGTGTTCGACACACATTTACTCGTTTACGGTAGACAACTGTGGCCTTGTCCTGGAAATACTGGGAACGCCCTGTGATATTCCGCCCGGGCTTCAAATACCGCAGCTCTGAAAAACAAACGCTTGCAGACGCCACCCGGCCTTCAGATATCATAACAAACATGCGTTAGAGCCTAGCCCAGCATGTACCAAACGAAGGATGTCGCATATATATTGTGCGCGAGCTTGAACCGTCAAACAAATATCATAATATCACAATTTCTACGCCTGCCTTATCGGCAGGACGGGCCAGACAACTTTTAGCCGCAAAAAAATCGCACACTGACTCTTACCAATCAAATAATCAACAATCAAACCGAACAGGGTTCCCGTTTCCGCGAAATCGGTGTTGGCCAATCCGATCAGAGGGCTGCGCTCTAAACTATACAAACGCTCCAAACTCCAAACTAATTCATTTTCCCTTCACACTCAGAGGTTCAAATGCACTCAAAAGAGGTCCAAGACGAGGAAGATTCTATATGACCCAAGCGCCTACTTCAAGTCCAAGGCATGTATACAAGCCTGGTCCGGTTTCAACTTTTTCTTCCCAGGGCGTTTATGCGTTGTTCTTAACTAGTGAATTTTGGTGCGCGTATTCTGATATGCTCACAAAAAAAATTCGAAATAATTTTCACTGCGCATTAGAGTATACTTTGAATTTTGCTCGACTTTTCGGCTCGAAATCAGGTTGTAGCACAGTGAGAAAATATATGTTCCGATGGTCTGGTTAGATTGATTCATTCAATTTACATATCAACTGTTTTTGTAGCTCCAACATAAAAAGAACACAAAAAATGCGTGATATATTTTCTGACCACAGTCTCGCTTACGCCATCTCTCCACAGATGACACTGAGCATGTAAGAGCTACCAGCAAACACTAATTGCGCCCGCAATCCGTGTGTTGTGCAGCTAGCCCAACTGAAAATAAAACACAATGTGCGCGGTGCATGACGCAATGAATACTAATATTTTCAAGTGTGTTTGAAGTTTGGAAGATTCAAACCTTTCGAAATTCTGAGCACCCATAAAGCTGGGCGCGGCGTCTTCAAAAGGCGCAACATGTTCTATGGACCGCAGAGGGCACCGCATGCCCGAGTCCCCGACAAAACGACATATTGATATAGTAAAATTGTATTATTAAGAATTTCTAGTAATAAACGAGATTTGGGCTCCACCGTAAGACTGAAGCATTTATATGCATTCGTCATACCAGACAGCTGAAGAGTTGTGGTCCATGATGTTGCTTACCAAACCGTCACACCAGGACGTGTGTCTCAAAGGGGTGAAGGGGTTTTGGTGAGGCATCCCAAATGTAAAATAAATTATGCCTTGGCGCGACGTTCCGGCGGTCCACGGCCGATAAAACATCTATCAGTATGCAAGAAACTTACAATACAATCATCAGCAACGGTTTCTAAAATTAGCTGGGTATTCGCTAAATTTTACAGCACTTCAGGCCTTCCAGATAAAAAATAATTTCAACTATATCAAGTACGCGTGTAAGACACCAAAGAAAACTAATACATCTTTCAGCCTACAAGTACATGTTTGTATTATTGCCTTCATTGCCTTCTGCGTATACGTGTCATCAAAATCCAGCCTTACAAATATTGAAAGCTTGTAAAACCCCGGTAAGGATCAAACAAGTTTTGTTACGAATATAATTGGATTCGGAAACTAACAGGACATCTTAGAGATAAGAGAGGATTTGCTCCTGATGTTCCCGTCAACAGATTCCGTCCACCTACAACAGTAGGCCGCTCGGCTCAGACCATCATCTGACATTAAGTCTAAGCAAGGTGGGGAAAATGAAAGCGGGAATCTACCTTAAGTGCTGCCGTGCAAAGATGAAACAACGCATGACCCATGCAAAACGTATGAAACATACGTGGTTTCACCTTCGTACGGCAAACTGCTTCAGATAAGCCGTTCATGTGTAACAGGCCAAGACCACAGCAATACAAAATTGATACAAGCGATCAGCATTCCAGCCTTTCACCATCTCGGACGGCACCAAACGACAATAAGGTATGATCATGTGTTTAGTCGGCAATCCACACAGCTGGAGCCAGCTGCAGCCTCGCCCGTTTTCCTCATTTGCCTCAAACCGGCAAGTCACCGTTATAAACACGTTTCTGGGGTGCCGATTATCACGCCGGCGAGGCAGCGCTTCGGCCTTACGAGAGCGGCCGCTCAATTAGCTACGCCTAACTTCTGTAATCCAACTCCAAAACGCTGGGGGATAGGGACAACGACATTGCAGCACACCACGCCGCCAACGACTCCACAACAATGAGACGACAAAACCCATTCACACCAACATCTACACGACAGAGGAAAATAAGTTCAGGCAAGTATTACAGTTTAATTCACTCGGTAAACGATAACGACAATACACCCCAGAGGTATCCGACACATCACGTATCCTTCTCGCCCTCCACCACCCCCGGGCCCAGTACTCACGTTGAGCGCGTTCTGGCGGTACTCAGGCGCCTCGATGCCACAGATGAGGTTGCACGCCAGGTCCATGATGGCCGAGGTGCCCAAGTGCTTCAGCACCAAGTCTATGAACGTCTCCGTCGATTTGAGAAACTCTAAGACCTGCAGGCAATTAAACTGGTAGGAGTACCAGCTCTGACGAAGAGAACAGGGGAACCACAGTTAGCGACTGCTGGTTGTGCCACCGGGCGCGTAGCTGCGCCGTCATCGGCAGCCCCTGCAGTCGGTGTCTGTTCACGGTGAAACCAACAGCAGTACCCCACGTCCCAAACCCCAGGGTGCTGGGTGGAGAGCGACCCTCGGTCAAGCTCAATTTTCCACTCACTTTTTGTGTTCTTTATGCTAAATTTTCGATTCACTTATCAAATGGAGCCTTTTTTAGCGCAATTAAATAATCCTGGTGAATATGAAATGATAAAAATACGGTAATAGGTGAATTTAGACGGATTGCTTTCTAAACTTTAAGTAAGAGTTTTGATAATGGTTTCAATGTACTTTCACAATATCGTGACTTTTTAATTTTCCACTTACCAACTATATTTTTCAATGTTAACTTTACACTCAGCACCCTAGTGAAAACCCAATTTTGGGACACTAGCGGTACCTATGCATTATCTTCTGAGGATAGTGAGGCAGGATTACTTATTGTTCGCTAAAGTGTATAAAAGGCACCATTAAAAATAGCACTTTTCCTTCAAGTGGGGACTCCTCACTCTTCACACATGAGGAGGCACTGTAGA
The DNA here is from genome assembly GCA_034440635.1 of Lepas anatifera. Taxonomy (NCBI): domain Eukaryota; kingdom Metazoa; phylum Arthropoda; class Thecostraca; family Lepadidae; genus Lepas; species Lepas anatifera. The sequence goes on along the minus strand of JAOTON010001403.1, from coordinate 452,126 downwards.
GCCCCTCCCCCTTTCCCTCAGTCAGACGCTGTCGCACCAGCCAGTGTGGCCAGTCGGTGGGAGGAGGGGGATGGCACGGCAACGACAGCTGATGTTACTTACAAAACACGGAACAGCACCATAACCTAAAACCGTTTCGAAACTTTCCAAGCATAGAGCGGTCAGTTTTCAGTATATTTCGTCGCCTCAGTTGTGAATCTCACTTTTCCATGGCCTAACAATGCAGTCTTTCGCCCCTGTCCATCCCCAAGGTTATCTAACACGCGCTGGTGCGGAGGTCCGCGCCACCTTCGCCGGTACGGGGGCGGCCAATTTACGATCTCAGCAGCAATGCCAGGTAGATAAAACGAGAAGCTGAATTAGATAGCCCGTCTTTTCCTCATCCGGAAATGATACATACAATGTTTGGGTCAGGTCACTTTTAAAGTCACTAAAGGTATAGGCGGGTCCAGAGGGCAAAGCACAAAGCAGCTTGTACCCTCCCTCCTATCAACCCTCGGCGCCCCCCCTGAAAGGTCAATAGCGTCCTCAGAAACCGCTCCCACCCCATCTAACAACCCCCAAGATGCAGTGTCGGCACCCACGATAGGATTGGTGCCCCCGATGGGTTTTCAGCCCCAAAAGTGGCGCCTCGTGGTTCGGATGGTGCAGTGACCATGTGCTTCCCCATCATAAATCCTAGATCCACCTATGACTAGAGGTCAAAGAATGTTCTCATATGTATACAATGGAAACATACGTTTTGCACCATAACGGCTGAAAGAATAGTGCTATAGAAAATATACAAGTACAACGGAACCCTCGTCAGGCCCGGTTCAATTATGTATATTATAAGTTTTTCAGGTCCAATAAATAAAGATGTCACCTAAGGTCAGATCAAGTTCAGTATAGGACATAACACATCAATCGACCGCAATGAGAGACCGAACACGATTATTTCAAAATAAGCGCTTTATAATTATTTTCCGAGAATTTATCAAGAGTAAACCAATTTCCATACACGCTTCCAATCGAAATATCATTAGTCTAATTTAAACCCAGATTATCGATATACAAATACGAATGCCAAGAGCTGTCGCACCTCAGTCCCCTGGCGCTGGCCGAACTGAACTGGACCTAAAATAAAGCGAGAAGTTGACAAACAAGCAAACAAAAATGCCCGGGTAACAGAATATGTACCGACTACAGCGGCGATGCAAGTCGCGCTTTTATTTTTACTTTTTGTGAAACCTAGGAGAGCGGGTATCCAGTCCCCCACCCCCCAACGTACCGTCACGTTTTATAATGCGAATGACCTCACAACCAGACTCATCAGCCGACCCAGACCACTGGCCGTCACCGTCTCCGCCCAACCTTTTTACCCACTCCGCACACCTTAAATCCGAACCTTAAGTTCCCCTACATCAACACCACCAACAGCGCAACCCTTCAAACAGATATCCACAACATCATTTTTTAACGAGCAGTCACTGGGAGGAAATGATCCACCATATAACCTCCGCTGTCGGTGAGCCCTAAAAACCCAAAATTGATGAATGAAAAAAATGCTCCCAATATCTGCCGGTGGCAAGGTGCAGTACCCTGCAAACTATGTAGGAGCCTGTTAGGCCCAGTCTAGTGCCACCATTTCCACCAGCAGCGGCGCAGCAGCACCCACGGCCCACCTGGTCAGGCATGCGGACGATGAGCAGCGCCAGCGTGCGCGAGAAGAAGCTGGCCAGCAGCGGGTTGAGCGGCGCCTCCTGCTGCAAGATCGAGTACAGCTGCTGCAGCAGGTCGCGCTGCGACGCCAGCTGGTCGATGATGGGCGGGATGTTGCAGCTGACGATCTCGGACGCCATGTTGGCGTACCGGTACTGGGCGGTGACGTCGGCCGCCGGGTCCGGCTCAGTCACCATGTGTGACACCAGGCTCATCAGCATCTCCGGCCGCGTCAAACTGCCGCCGACACGGCACCGCCGTCAGAGGGGGGTGAGGGAGAGCTTCACACTACCGAGGGCACGGCACCGCCGTCAGAGGGGTGAGGAGAGTTTCACACTAACGAGGGCACGGCACCGCGGCGGTCAGAGGGGTGAGGGAGAGTTTCACACTAACGAGGACACGGCAACGGCGTCAGAAGGGGTGAGGGAGAGTTTCACACTAACGAGGGCACGGCACCGCCGTCAGGAGGGGGTGAGGAGATTTTACACGGCGAGGTCACACTACCGAGGCATGGCACCGCGGTCAGAGGGGTGAGGGAGAGTTTCACACCAAGAGGGCACGGCACCGGCGTCAGAGGGAGAGGAGAGTTTCGCACTATCGAGGTACGGCAAGGCACCGACGTCAGAGAGGGGGGAGATTTTCACACAGATAGGGTCATACTATCGAGGGCACAGATATAGGTCACAGGTGATAAGAGAGTGTCAAGACTACCGAGGGCACGGAGATAGGTCACAGGTGGTCAAAGGGGGTTAGACTACCGAGGGCACGGCGAAAGGCAGACGTGGTCAGAAATGGTCAGAGTACTGAGGATATGGCGATAGGTCAGGGGTGGTAGGAGAGGGTCAGACTACCGAGAGATACGGCGCCGTGTCAGGAGTTAAAAGGAGCGTAAAATATAGGGCTGGAGAGTATCATAAAAGAGTGCCAGAGTGCCAAACGCGTGGCGAAGGAAGGAGGGGGAAGGAGAGAAGGCATAGGGGAAAGAGACTCGTGAATCAGCCACAATCATCGGCTATAATTTTGATGAAGTGTCGAGTGAAGAGCCGCACCACAACATACAGTGGCAGACAAAAAATGCCAACAAGAAAAAAAGACAGTCCCTCTTTCTTGCCAGTAATGTTTCACAGGAAGGTTGACACCCCATTTCATGTAAAGGTATCTTGGCAAACCCAGAAGTGTCGGGTTTTCAAGCATGTAACTACATAAACAAAAACAAAAACAAAATCCTGAAACAAGCAAGTACACGACATGAAACATTGAAATACAGTAGCTGAATCCTTGGATATAGGAAGATTACTTACAAATCTATAACTTTGCCATTTTGAGCCTTGCATTCTTGTATAATATCCTCTTCATCCAACAATTGTTCTAGTGTTACATCCTGAAAAAGAAGAAAAAAGTCAATACATACAGTTAAATATCAACCGGGTAAGGAAACTTTAACAGAAGGGAAAATGGTTGTACCATCAACATGGCCGGTCCTTGCGGCTCCCACCAACATCAGGCATTACGGTGCAATGCGTCCGAGAAAAGTAAGGAGGTGTTTAAAGAAGACATTGGTCAAGTTGTACAAGGCTGATCTACGTCAAATGAAAGGAAACTGGAACCTATAGTTAGTAGAACACGTAAAACATGTTCGGCACCTGAGCGTGAAGCTGGCCAAAAACAAAACAAATCACTGGCACTACCGGCACAACCTGTTTGATGGCACCTTGAATGAAGTTTGCTGCTAGTTAACTTAGCGATGTTGTTAAAAATAATGCAAATTTCCTTGTAATATACTGCAAAAGGAAGGCAAAAGGCCATGCACATGACTTGATCTCAAGAGTCTAATGTCAGCACTTTTTGTCGTGAATGGCTGATCGTAAACTCTGATACTGCAGCAAATTAATCTACTGGAAAACGACTAAACTATTAGGCTATGGAAAGCTCAAAACGGACTTTTACATATTAAGTATCCTAGCTAGTTTTGATGAACACACATTTTATTATTAAAGCGACCTAGAACCAATCCTTACTCACTCCAAACATGATCGCTACACTAAATCCGTGAACAATAATAAGATACTACAAACAAGCACATTAAACAATATTACCCAATCAAAGCATTATCTACAACGGAATTACGTGAAAGTCGACCACTTCCAAAGTACCATCGCCGTTTCCAATGTTGTAGCTTACCTCTTTATTAAGTAGTTCGTCTACGCTCGCCGACGGTGTCGAGTGGAACTTCCAGAACATATTTCAACCTGCGAGAGAGCCCAATGTCATGTGCATTTCTCCACAATAGATAGGTGTAAAACACAGTTTTCCCCGGTGTATTAAGTACCACAGACACCACTGTACCGCCACTGTATGGACAAAAAATATATCGTCACAATAATGCAACAATATTGCACAGCAAAAGAACAGAACAGCCGTGAAAAATAAACAAAGAGACTTCGACAAGAAAACAATTCATTCGCACAAAAATAATTTGAAAGCACACAATCATGATGTTGACTACTCAGATGCGCATCTAGGCTTCCACAAGAGACGAGAGCCCCATCCCCCGACCGAGAAGATCTGGCTTTCAAAGAGACGAGACCCCATCCCGATGAGTGCAGGCTTTAAACAACGAGACCCCACCCGACCGAAGATCGGCTTTCAAGAGACGGACCCCATCCCCGACCGAAGGCATCGGGCTTCAAAGGACGAGAGCCCCATCCCGACCGAAGATCTGGGCTTTCAAAGCAGACGGGAGCCACATCCCCCGACCGAAGATCTGGGCTTTCAAAGGAGACGGGAGCCCCATCCCCCGACCGAGGCGATCTGGGTTTTCAAAGGACACGGGAGCCCCATTCCCCGACCGAAGATCTGGACTTTCAAAGCAGACAGGAGCCCCATCCCCCTGATCGAAGTGTATCTGGGCTTTCAAAGGAGACGAGAACCCCATCCCCCGACCGAAGATCTGGGATTTCAAAGGAGACGAGAGCCCCATCCCCCGACCAAGGCAGATCTGGGCTTTCAAAGAACGCATGAGAAGTCGGACTTAAAGAGGAGCATCCGAAAGTAGGCTTAAAGGAGCCCACCGACGAAGATCGGGTTTCAAAGAGACGAAAGTCCCATCCCCCGACCGGGCATCGGAGCCACCGTCCTGCACCAACGCACCCATCGTGATGGCTTGATACACACCCATTCTCAAGTATTTTGGCAATTATCATTGATTCAGGGCTAGGCTTGGCTGAACCGGGATAAAAAATAATAATTTTTTAGTAGACATTTAATGTTTGGTCCAAGCACAAAGGCAAAAGCCTATGTATTTGAAAACCGGAACCTGACAGTTCAACTATCTAGATATCACTGAAATAACTCTGTGACAAAGTAAATAATCGTAACTCAAGTTCAGGGAAAACCTAGCATTAAATCTAGTTTTTCGCGGTGGCTAAGAAACAGTGGTGCCTAGCACCTCATTTCAGCCTCATTTCTCACCTTCTTTACCTGTTTAATCAGTTTACTTATCATTATTACAATGACAGAAACACATCTCATCAGGCATATCTCCGTCCGCAAGGCAAATTGGAAAACACTTCTTAGGATTTGGAAGGTGGATATTGCAGGATAGGGGTCCTTACCCCACCCTAAGCCAGTGTGCAAATGCCCGTGCATACAGACGCCATCCGGCACAAGTCAGGCTCGGCTTGGCACCCTCGCCGGACGGGCACCGCACACTGACGAGGGTTATATTGCACATTCTATCAGTTTTCGGGGGGGGCATAAAACTGCAAATTTAATTACGACAGACAACAGTGATCAAAGAGAAGAAAAGTGAAAAAGAGCAGTGAAGTTGTAACTCAACAGCAGAGGCACAGCACAAACTGATGCAACAGAAGAAGCACATACAGACAGAAATTACAGGTGAGGGGGTCTGGCAAATCGTGAAAAACATAGTGTTTTTTACCAGGGAACAGCAAGACCCTGTCAACCCTGCAAGCAGTTGGGGTACTCAAGCCGTGATTAAAAAGGCTAGTAAATAGATGCAGGTGCACACATCCAATGCATGATTCATAGAGAAGAATGAAGCATGGAACAGCTAAGGAATAGGAGAGGGAGGGGACACTCAAAATGACATTGCTAATAATGCTGATGATGAGGGCATAGAGTTGAAAAACAACAGCAATGTTTTAATCACTGGAGGGACAGGGGGCTGTTACAGCAATGGACATTGAAAACAATGGCAAGTAGGCAACAATGATACAAAAATTACAATGTTCTTCCATTTACAAAGAGTGAGGGACAAATAGTAGGGCTAAGGGAATTCAAACAGAGTATAGCCAGGCAGGCTATCCCACAATGTTTACATCCAAGTCAGTATACACATATATCCCCACAACATAATCCAGGCTTATGCATCCCAAGCAGTCCAAAAATATATGCTTCACCCACTCACTCAAATCTTATCATCTGAATAATGGTGGAGATAATGAACTTGTGCCCTGAATATGCATAATTACCACCAAAAACCTGGGGCCACCTAATCAATGACCAGTACTTAACTCAACTACTTTTAAAAGATACTCATGCCAGAAAAAGTGTCATGGGAAGAGCAAGTATCCTTCACCAATGATTGAAATTCATGATAAAGGTATTGCCTTCATTCAATGTTTGTTTTATTGCCACCAGTTATTTGGCATGCACCATGGTGATGACTAAAGAATCATGAACTGACCCAAGGACAGGTCAAACACAGATCTTGACATATATTCAAGCTACATAATAATTTATTGATTCTGACTAGAGGAACATGATGAATAACACAATGAATGAATAATTGATCTATACATATTCAATCTAAGTTACAAACTTGCACATAAACAGAGATTATAAGCTGTAATACATCTTGCAGGTAGCTGTAGTACAAAAGCTGCAAGCATATCACATAAATTCCCAATATCCCCCATCATAGCTATAAGCATGCACCATTCAGAGTCCATACTGATGACTTCTTCAATGTCCTAATACCTTATAAACTTGTAGAAGTTCAATTTAATTATAAAAAGGAGCTTCATGAATATGCTATACAAAATATTAGAGCTCTTCAAACCTTTTCCTTGTTGGTACTACCGATGATACCAGACATTCCAAAAACTCTTAAATGTCTGGGAAACTTCTTTCTAGCTCTAGTTACACAAGTTGGTATTCAGCCCAAATAAAAGAAAGAAAATACTGATGTATTGAACCAAAATTGTCATATAATGGCACCCATAAGTTTGATCAGGGCCTTGGCCACCACAGAATGAAGGAACAGCCAACTTCAAACCCATCTATTCACTTGTAAAGCACTGGTTCAGAACCCTTCTTTTGGATACTTTATTAATCAGTATTTTCTAGCATAAATTTTACAAGGGATAAAGTTAATTGGAAGTAGCAGATGCACAAAAAACATACTTTATCATTCACCATCCTCCTCGGCAAACCATGCTCACAGCTGTGTGGAAACATGTTACCATCCCTTGATCAGGGGCTGGTCTGATCCACTGCAACATCACTGAAGTAGTTCAATAAAATTTGAATAATATAGCTGCAATACAGCTAAGTACATGTTGTACAGCAGCTTCCCAGTATCAGTGTGGTGAACAAGCAGGAAAATACTAGTCTGCAAGACATGGTAAGATTTGATCAAATTATCATTCCAGTAGGCTTTACGTAGCCTCCCTGAAGCCATAAAAGCTTAATCAGGGAGACACCAATTGCAATTTGTACTTAAATTACCTGTTCCGGCCTCAAGTTCCTCCAGAGGAGATACAAGACTAAGAGGCTATACTGTCTAATGGAAAGTTAGATAAAAAACATTCTGCTCTTCTGGGAGAAAGTTAGAGAATATTGGAGAAGGTGATGACACAGAACCCTTGGTATTCATAGGGTTAGATTGTTCAATTTTTAGGGTGGGTGGAAGGAGAATGGGACAGACACAAGACTTTTGGGGTGAAGCAGGTACAGCACCAAAGATACTTCCACTGTGGCTCAATTTTTGGCAGTTTTACATACAAAAGCAATGACAAGTATCCTTATGTCCCATTTGTAGGACAAGTATGGGCATGTGTGTTCCATCAGCCAAAGGGCCATTTTAAAGCACGAGTAACACAGTCGAGTGATCAGCCGTTTTGAGAGCGGATTCTGGCACCCTCCACTCAAGAACAAATGGTGGCACTCTATGACATGATGATATTGTTAATGCATCTATATTCCCTTCTAAGCACACAATGATCATGTCACAGATGAGCTTACTGTTCAGGCTGAGGACGGCGTAGACGTACGAATTTTCATAACAATTGAAGACAAAAAAAGCAATGGTATCCCCGTTTCTAATAATCAACGATGTTTCCCAAAGAAACCACCGAAGCTCATGGGCTTTATTTAAATATTTTTGCGTCTGATGAGCAAGAAATAGCCCTACACAAAACTCCAATCTTATCCGCAGTTATTACCAAATTACGATATCTAATCAACAGCGTAATAGCGGCGCAGAGGAACAAAGCGACGAGATTTCCATATGAATGGCGCGTTTGGGACGAATCTAAGATGGCGCTGGAGGCGTAGTTGATAGAAATAAAGTCGTCAGATCGTTACATCTGTCGTGCTCCTTCTGGAGGAATTTGTCAATAAACCTCTATTTGCATAAAGTAGTACATAGCGACATCTATAAAAGCACTTCGTAGTGCTATTCTTAAAGATGTCGCTAGTATCTAACTTTTCTTTCATCTTAGCGTCAGCTAATCAGCTTCGACCATCCAGCTTCAAGCATTGCATTATGTTCCTGGTTTTTCCTCGTGAGTGTCCAGTAATAACATATTTTTGTATTTTTACTCACATTTACGTTGACAATTTTTCCAATGATCACCCCCAAAGAGGAAATCCAGGGAAAGTCCTCTTTGGGGGTGCTCGCTTGCCCTAATACGGTCTGGAATAATACAGTTTACAGAGTATGGAATAAGACACTGGGAGTTCCCGTCTTTTCCATTCAGATCCTCAGGCACATTCCTAGTTTTTCTGAGATGAAGTATGGAGTAGCAGGCCAAATCTAAGGCCTCTTTCCAATATTTTCTATTTCAACTTCAACTTCTAATTCAGCAAATGAAATGCATTCTCCAATGCCGAACCAATCCCTGTTGAATAGTTTAGCCCTGGGCTACAAAAAAATTAGGGCTAGTTCCAGCACTTCCTTTAATTTCCTCCAAACCGCTCCAGAAGACGTAGAAGTCTCTACGAAACTCTACCATCCAATACAAAACTAGATTTAGGTATTCTACTCTTCTGGGAGGAAGTTGGAGGAAGTTAGAGGAAGTGCTGGAACACATCCATAGGGTAGTCGAGATCGTCGAGATACAATTGTGTTTTTCTAGGAGGAAAAAGAAAAGAAGAAAAAGGAGAGTGGGGCGCGGCGGCGGCGAGGAGGAGGGGCCAATTCAAGGTATTACTTTTGGGTGGGTAGTAAAAATAAATCAGCCAACAAGATAATAAGGTGTTTGTTTGGGTTAGCTCAAAGCCTGCCCAATCAGGGCATACCTAATAAATATGGATTGTTAGGGCAGAATTTCCGAGACTTGTATTTCCACTTGGGCATGCATTTTCATGTTATAGAGCAGGGAAAGGCTGTTACAAGCCAACAATTGCCTTTACTTTTCTCTATGTTGTTCTTTCTGGTAGCTCTGTGTCTGTTTTGTTTCAGTGCTGCTCCTAGTGTCAGTCTCTGTTCCAAGGTTTCTTTGCCTGCCCCAATGTGCATATACAATTACTCAGTTTTCTTACCAAATTGACACCTTTTCAACTTCCTGGTGGGTCACTGATTCCCAAACTGTCAGTCTCTGCTCCAATGTTTCCTTGCCTGCCCCATAGACAGGAAAAAGCTACCCCAAACAAGCAGGCCTGCCTCGAGGCTACCCATCTAATAATATTGTATTTTTTATGAAGACAAGGAAGTGCCCAACAGCACCCCCATCCACAAGCATTGGGCAAATCGGCCAGCATGAGTGAAGAAAAAAATGGCAGAGCAGGTAATTTGAGACCTGCCATGTTCTGCAGACTGGAACAGTCCAATGCTGGGTGCACCTACATCTACCTGTCCAACTGCAAAAAATGCATAAACTCACAAATAAGTTGGTCTATATTCAACTGTAGAGTGTTCCTTCATGTTTTTACTATGAAATAAGACAGAAATCAAAGTCTAACACACACTTCCACAAGCTTAGTTCACACATAAAGAGTGCATACCAAACGCGCACTTCTCTCTGCCGGCTCCATTAACTGTATAGGAAGTTGCAAAATTGTATTGTGGGGAATACAGAAATCAGATATTTTAGAAACAAAAGTTCACTAATTTGAACTATATTTGTTTAACAATTTATTTACAGAAAATCAAAAAATATATACTACCTTCTATAATAAGATCTGTAAATTTAAATGTAATATAGTGATGAGAATTAACAAATGCCTCAAAGTGCCAGGAAACATTCTCACAAGAATGCATTCGGGATTCAAATTTTTATCTTTGGATTTGAATCAGTAGCAGATTCAGAGGGGTGACCAAGGTCCCTGAAAATGGAAAAATTTGGGCCGATTTTCCTCAAAAAACTATATGTTTTTTAGGATTTTTCCTGACTCACCCCCCTTCCCCCACCTCAAAAGGTGCTCCTGCATCCTAACCTAACCATGTCTCAATTTAGCAAGCCGGCCTGCAGCGCACCGAGCCTCTAGCTTGGTATTAAACTACTCTGCGGCACCGACAATCGCCTTCGTCGGCCTCAGCTCTGCCAGCTTCTCTGGCAAAGGCTAGGCCTCTTCGGGAGTCATATCCGTGTGCGTGCCGTCCCGATTAAACTTATTTGGTACGCTGTCACAACGGTGCTTTACCTCTGCTACAAAGGTACCAATGGTTTCCATCAGCTGACCGACGATCAGCTGCCATTGTCTTTCGTCGTTTCCGGTGTTATTTTTATTTATGTCGATGGACGGCGCTCGATTTCGACGTTCAGGTTAAGTAAGTGTTGAAAATTGGGGTTTAAGTGGGAGTGTCGCGACGGGACCTCGCTGAATAAAAAGGGTGTCCTGCTGATTCCGAAAATGTATCATTTCTGTAGAAAATCTTTTGGGAAAGTGGACATCTTATTTAAGATTAGCCCAATGCTGCAATAATTCTCCATCTTAGAAAATCATAGTACAGAGGCATTCTCAGATATTGGTATCTTGTATGGTCTCATGTATCATATGTCTGGTCTCTTGTATGGTCTTGTATGGTTTCTTTACTATGGTCTTGTATTATGGTATCTTGTCTATGGTCTTGTATGGTCTCTTGTTAATGGTCTTGTATGGTCTCTTGTCTATGGTCTTGTATGGTCTCTTGTCTATGGTCTTGTATGGTCTCTTGTCTATGGTCTTGTATGGTCTCTTGTCTATGGTCTTGTATGGTCTCTTGTCTATGGTCTTGTATGGTCTCTTGTCTATGGTCTTGTATGGTCTCTTGTCTATGGTCTTGTATGGTCTCTTGTCTATGGTCTTGTATGGTCTCTTGTCTATGGTCTTGTTCCATGTATGGTCTTGTAGGTATGGTCTCTTGTATCTCGTGTATCACATATTGGTCTCTTGTATTGTGTACCTGCAATAACTGCATGGAAGCAGATTGCTAGGAAGAGGTTATTGTCATTGGAGGTATGCTCAGACCTCTGGACAGGGCACAGTGGGCATAGGCAGGCTCAGAAATCTGGGAATTATGACAAGCATACTCAACTACTTGCAAGGGGATGTATTTTTGCAAAGGGGTACTCAGATTTCTGGGAAGGTATGTTAGTACAGAGGTGTGCTCAGGGTGGAAAAGAGCAGAGGCATGCTCAGATTGCTAGGAACAGATTATTCTGAGTAGAGGTGAGCTCTGACTTCTGAGAGGGGTGCATTGAGTAGAGACATACTAATAATTATCTAAAGGGGATGTCATGGACAAAGGTATGCTGAGAATTCTAGCCAGGGGAGTAAAATGGCATCTCGATTGGCGTCTGTCGGTCTGTCATCTTGTATTGTCTTGCTTGAATGGTGTGTGAAATATAGGGCATTCTCTCTCAAAAATGGATAGAAACATGTTCACAAAGCTGGTAAGTGAGGTGCAGTTAAAACTTGAAAGAGTTGCGCTCAAACATTTGCAAATGAGGATGAGCCTGGCAAGAATCAAAGTTGTTTTTTTTAACACGCGCATTGACGGGGGTCTGAGCCACCTTCGCATTGACGGGGGCGGGTACCCGCCCCCCCTAAGATCTCGAGAACCGCGGTAGGTAGCGAAAAACGGTAAACGGCGTTGGGCTGCCCACCCACTTCTCCATCGAAAACATTTGAACCAATTTTTTGTCAGGTCACATTTAAGGTCACGAGAGGTCAAAACATGCCCGTCATAGAGATAACATGTAAAGTTCAGTTTTTCGGGCATTTCATCTGAACAAGTAAAGATAGAGCAAAACGACTTAAACCATATGAACCTCTTAGCAAGCCGAATCGAATGATATATAATTTGACCTTGCTAGGTCAAATCAAGGATTTGACCTGACCTGAGGTCAGGTCAGGGTCAAATTACATAAAATGCATATCATTAGAACCGCAAAGCCCAGGCGAGTCTAATGCAGCTAAAATAAATGCTCTATCACCATCCGTTACTGAGTTATTCCGTAAAAACCATTTTTCCCATGTATTTCCAATGGAGAGGTCATGCCTCGTACCTGACCTTGGTCATCGATATCAAAAATACCGGAACATATGTTAGAGAACTCGGTGGGGCCATTATGTGATATGAGTTTCAATCGGATAAGTTCACCCTGCTCCGACTTATGCTATCTTAAACTTTTTTTGAGGTCGGGTCACTTGACCTGTACTGGTGACCTGACCTGAGATGACCTAACCTTAAAATTTTCACAGAAGTTGTAAAAATGATGAGGGAAAAGGTATACCAAGTACGGCGGCGCTACGCGCCGCCGTTTTTCTACTATCTCCGAAAAACCCGAGGGGGCGGGTACCCGCCCCCCGTCAATGCGCGTGTTAAGGAACATACATAGTAGAAGGAGGTGGAACTGCTAGCAGATGACGATGATTTTCCATTGAGGTGGTGTCCAGTGGCGGATCCAGGAGGGGGAACTGCATTTGCCCCCCCCGCCCCAAACAGAAAAGCTTGGGGCAAAACTATGTTTTTGCCCCCCCAAGCGGTTGACCTCATGTATCCCCTGACATCTTTTTAAGCATAAAAGCAAGATTTTGGCACTTCAACTCTCAACTTCAAACAGAACCAGGTAAGTTCAGTGTAGGTAAAAATTGGATCTTGGATAGGAAAAAAGTATCTTGAGCCTATATTTTTCACCCTGTGACGTTTTTTCTCTCCTTGCCTTAAATATTCCAAATTCTGCCATCAGGTCATATTACTGTAGCACAATTTTTCCCTGTGTGACGTTTTTTTACTTTGGTTTGCCCCTCCTGAACCGACTGACTAGATCTGCCACTGGTGGTGTCGCAGCTGCAGCGAGTCCTCACGAATGAAGTCCATGCCTCTATATCAGTCAAAGCCTCTTTATACTGCTTTACCCTTGCCAGCAGTCTGAGCATAGCTCCGCCCAATACATTCCCTTGCCAGCGATGAGTCGTACTCAGACAGCTGGGAGAGGGGTAGGAGAGTGCAGAGGTGTACCATGCAGCCAGGGGAAGGAGAAGGAAAGTGCAGATGTGTATGCAGGCAGCCAGGAAACAGAGAGGAAAGCACAGAGGTGTGCTCAGGGAGCTGGGAAAGGAAGAATTACCTGTCTAAGTATGCCTCTGCACTTTTCTCTTCCTTATCTGGCTGCCTGAGCACATTTTTTAATTGCCGTCATTGCCAAACACCCTGAGCACACATATGCACTTCTCTGTCCATTCCCTGCCTGTCTGAGTACGCCTCTGCGCTTTCCTCTTCCTTCCCACCCCCTTTCTTTACTGCTTGAGCGCACCACTGCGCCTTGTTCCTGTTTCATAGATGTGTGAGAACGCATATGTGCCTTATCCCCCTCCCCACCTGCCTGAGTACGCCTCTGCTCTTCCCCCTCCTTCCCTGGGTGTCTTAGCATGACTCATCACCTAGCCCCTTTCCCAAACTCCTTGAGCACACTCCTGCGCCTTTCTCTCCTTTCCCCAATTCTGCCTGAGTGCGCCTCTGCACTTTTCCTTCCCTGGCTGCCTGAGCACGCCTCTGCACTTTCCTCCCTGTTCTTTAGCTTGCTGAGAACGATAATTTGAAGAGAGAGGCTACCTGAGAGATGTAGCCATCACAATCCCACGTGAGGGAACACGCAGCACACTGGGATGTAGCCATCACAAGGCTACGCGAGTTTACACCTAAGTTTATCGACAAATTTATTGTTGCTATACTTTTGGTGAGTTCATATATGCAAGGACTATTGATTTCTGCTGGAAAACCTCAACGTGAAAAGGGAATGGAAAATTGACTAAAAACAACAGAGCGGTGGGTGCAGATTTTAGCTGGTCCGGGTGTCGCTCTCCACTAGCATCCTGGAATTTGGAACACTGCGATCCCGGTTATACAAGCACGAGCTGTCGCCGAGTGTGCGGCACGGCTGCTTCCCCGCAAGGTACCCCGGCCGAAGGAATCTTATCTAATTTGTTAGAAGTTTAAGCACGGTAAGCCGCTCAGTGCGGCGTCCACCGCCCAGCCATCCCACTACGACGGCCGAGACAAAGCAGGCGGTGCTAAGGTGCGCACTGCGGCCACATAGGAATTTGTTGCCCGGTAGAAAGCAGAATGAGATTATGTAAATAGTCGTCGTCCTGAACTCATACTGTTGCGCTAAAGCCCCTCGTATGATGATGTGTCTTCTCATGAATGGATAATAAAGAATGATTATGTCCGGTCTAGCTTCTAAATCATGTTTAATGTTTTTTAAGGCCAGTTTTATTTATATTCTCCCCAAATCCCTGCCACAACGTTAAATGCCGTTAAAGGGAGATACGCGAAAAAAATTGTATTGGCAAGATCAAAAGGTCACAAAAAGTTATTTCAGAAGTCTTTTTCTCATTTTTGCGAATTCGGCCTGCAAATGCCTTAAAATTGTTCTCAAAGTCAACATTTCTAGACGACTTTACCGGTACACCTCTCACCTCTTACCTCTTATCTTATACAAATGACGTAACCCCGGCTAAGGCTATCAAATTCTCTAAAAAACCGGTCCCATTTTTCCTAAGCAGTGACTTGAAAGTTTACAACTATTAAATAAAAAGCTTTTTTTTAAAAAGCTACAGCCAAAATAATATTAAAACAAAAATATAGGACTTTTAAGGAATCACACTTGACCAATCAGAGCGTACAGCCACCTCATAGGGGGTCACGTGACCTTTCTGACGCAAAAGTTTCGTCATTCTGGGGCTGAAGCAGAAAATGACTCAAGACCCCAGTTACGAAACGGCTGAAGACTTGAGTAATTTTTTTCCGTTTCTAGGGCAAACTAATTCATTTTGTATTTTTAAAGGCTTTGTAAAATTAATTCAAATACAAATACAGGAGAACAGACATTTTTATTACAAAAAAACATTACTTTTCAACTTTAAATAGTTTTCGAAAAGTAAGTGATGGGTGATGGTTTCAGCATTTTATCGGAACTGTTCACCTATTTCGATAATAAGTGAGTGGCGTCGAAAAATTTCGCCGAAGATGCAAAAATAATTGACAGTTTCGTAATCAGAATTTTTCAAATAGCAAGAAACCACAATAATAATTTTTTCGTGTATCTCCCTTTAATTGCTTTCTTCATTGTGGCTGTGAAGGGTGATTGGATGATCGTCTTGTTGAGCTTTTGACCATGTGCGAGGATAAGCACTAATAAAAACTTTGTTTTTCAGTTCTGAAGACATGGCTTCATTATTCAAGAATTGTTATTCATACTATGACACCAAAGATGGCCAGGATTGTCCAAAGAAGATCTGGTACTTGACGAAGGCAGGCTTGGCATTCAGTAAGTTGTACACTTGGTCAATTCCACCCTCCCCAAGAAAATCCTGTCCCTCCAGTTCCTTCTCATTGCGTAACTGGGTGTTTCATCAAAAAAGGTCACAACTAATGTCCGATTTCGTTATCTCACTGCCAGTGTATATGAGTAACTGCGTAAGACGCGCCCGCCTTGCACCACAGATTAGTGGTGTGACTTGGGGAAAAAACTATACATTGTTTCAGGAATAAGCACAGGCGCTTTGGATTAACCCACGGCTGTATAAATAGGTCAACTATTCATATTTGCTAAATTGAATTTGGACACACCCGAGGATGTCTGCGTATCAATCAGTGCATATGAGTGCATTACCCTGCGGGTTTGCACTGCCAGCTGATAAAATGTTGTCTTCATCGCTCTGCTGTATGCTTGTATTTTACAACCCTTGGGGCCGTCTATAAAATGCATAATGCAAAGGGGGAGTCAGCTGCAGCGTTACAAACCGTTTCGCATGGGTGTTAAAAATGTTTCCTAGGATGGGGTGGGGGTAAAAATCACAATATATGCGTTCCGTCACTCATCGATGTTTTCTTGGGAGGATCTTACTGTGTTCGAGGTATGGCATGGCAGATCCAGGATTGCCCCCTTTTGGGCGGAAAGACTTATCAGGTGGGCTCCAAATATTATTGCGGGGCGTCGATAATCGCATCCTGTGGAGTGGTGAGCGACCTTTCAAGGGGGGGTGGGGGCTAACAACCTCTCAGAAGGGATGCCGAAGGTCTCTCGAGGGAGCAAGTGCCTCGTTGCCCCCTGGATCCGTATAAGATGTGTGTTCTTTCTTGAATTCCGACTCGATAACGTGGTTGAAGATAACTTATGGATGTTTGATGGAAACGGGTGATATTAATCTTATATCGATACACCGTTACCAGATATGCTAATGTTTCTCTAACATGTCATGACTGCAAAAATGTGCAGAGAAGGCGTTAGCGGTACGCAATTTCGAAATTGCATGTGGTTTGCACAATCCCGAGACCTCCTTCCATTGTCGATGCCAGCATACAGAGGGAGTCGGTATGCAGCTGAACACTCCGCTTGTCTGGGCAGGCGCGTGGGCTGGGCCCTGCTGGTGCTACTCCCAGAACTACTCCGGAGCTCTTCAGTGGGCTTACGGCATCGGCAGGGTAACCGTGCCGGTCACCAGCGTGGCCGCCACCTTTGCAGCTTCCACCTGTCTGATCACCAGCGCGCGAGGCGTCGACGACTACCTCAACCCAATCGCTGGCTCTTTCATCGCCGGGTCGCTGGTCGGCGCTTTCCGTGAGTAATCTGAACCTCAGAAGGAATGGGGTCGTCCCGCACCACTGAGCACCCCGCGCTCTGCGGCTGTATGCCATATGGAGTGCTCCATAACTGTCATTGGGAGGGGAGGTGCTCACGTCCCTCCCACACGCCCCGACGCAACAGAAGCTCTCGCTCTGGGATATGTTGACGCGAAGAAGAGGAAGGTTGATGAAAGTGGAAGTGGGTTTCAACCCGCGCCCGTGACGGAAGGTATGCGTCCTCGCCCGGGGATGGGTGTAAGACTGGGGATGGGTGTGAGACTAGGGATGGGTGTGAGACTGGGGATGGGTGTGAGACTGGCGATGGGTGTGAGACTGGTGATTGGTGTGAGACTTGGGTTGTGTGTAACACTGGGGTTAGGTGTGAGACTGGGGTTGGGTGTGAGACTGGTGATGGGTGTGAGACTGGGTGTAGGTGTGAGACTGGGGATGGCTGTGAGACTGGGGATCGGTGTGAGACTGGGGTTGGGTGTGACACTGGGGGATGTGGACGTCCTGGGGTCGAGCGCTTGTACGTTACGTTGCTACACTCGTCCACCTGTGAGCGTTCTCTATTTTTTGTAATTTAAAGGAAATGGTGGTGTATTGGATATCTGTTTGGCTGCAGTTTTGGCTTGAAAACAAAAATGTAGATTATACATGTCACTGACTGCGTTAAAACACTAATGCTACATTTGTCTCCCAACATTTCGCTTTTTGATCGAATCATACCAGCGCTGTCAATTGTGATTGGCGCTGGGCACTTTTGTCGACAACAGTGGCTGGTGCCATAAATCGTCGTTGGGAGGTGCGGCCGTAACATCCAATGGCTGTGAGATCCAGGCGGCTATTCTTGTAACAGTTGGGCCCTGGCGAGCCATGCTCCCAGCCAGGGTACTTATAAATATCCCAAGATCGATTCCGATCTCAGTCCGGAGATTGTTGTCTTCTGAGGGTAAATGAGCGGTAGCTCTTGAAGCAAGGTTTGCGTGGTCTGGATATCGCTGGAAATCAAGCTAATGTTTTTTCAATGGGTTCTTTGGGATCGCCAGGGTAAAACTAGGATGTTTCGAGGGACCTTTTTATCTCAGTGGCGCGGATTTTCAGCTGTGGCTCTCACCTTTTTCATCAATAGCTATCCGGGCTGGAGATCTCAAGCCCTCAATTAGACAAAATGCAGTGACAAGACGAGGTTTGGCTTATGGCGCCGATCGACAGCATATGCAAGCAACTAAAGATATCGTGAGCGTTCTTATTTGATGGCTCATTAGGCCCGTACTCAATGTTTTTCCTTAATAAATATATGTTTTTTCTCGACTGTTTTTGCCACTTTGTAAAAGGGCAGTCCCCTCATATGCGAGGTTCCTGATTTTGTAATTACCCGGTTGGGAACGTGCCGGGAAAAAATCACTTTCAGTTCAAACGGGATGTTACCTCTTTATGGGATTTGAACTGGGTCATCCACCTTGTTTAACATCCTGAAAACACCATGTTGTATTTCATTCGTCTCAAAACTCGTCGCTTGCCGAGAATTCGGTGCGTTACGCGTGGAGACCGGGCTGTCGCGTGCCTTCTTCCCTCCCTTTTCTCCTTCGTTGCCACGCTGTGAGACGCCGCGAATGCTGTATGCTCGAATGCTCGAAATTTCTGTAGAATCAGGGATTTATGGAATGGGGGGGACGAGGGAGGGCCTTTTGGCTAGCAAAATCGCCAAAATGTAAAATATAACAATTTGAAGAAAATATTCGGCCGTCTGAGGTCGCGTTGAGAGGGAGTCGAGGCCCTTCCAACTATGGCGTCAGAATGTAGTTCATGTTTTCAGTGCTGGCGGATCTCTCATACAGACGTGTTAATGCGAAGAGGTATAAAAACGGACAGACTATGTATAACGCGTTGAGAATACACTGATTACAAATTGGCAACTGAAAGTTGAAAACTCGGAGTTTGCGATGGGCTGGACTGCCCCTAGGTTATTCCACAGGGCTTAGGGTTGGGCCTGAGTCTATGGGGAATTAATGGGCTCTATCCGGATCGGGACTCCGATTAGGGGACATTTAGAATTTAAATGGCCATTTAACCAGTGGAAACTGCCGATCCTGTATCCCTTATTGGTGTCATTTCCGCTGTCTCGCAAAAGTAAAACGTAAAATTACACAAAATGAATGGTTTTACCCGTTTTTTTCGTTGACTGGTTTTGTGAAACAGGCTTCGATATGAACTTTTAACAACGATTATGTTTATTATTTAGACTCAAACATGTGAAAGACCGCACTAAAATATCGATGGTAGGATAGGACATAGGCCTACGAATGTACATACATGTGTAAGTAGGTGCGGGCTCCTGGTTTGGGTCGATGGCCCGTGGGCTTGGGCCGGTCGGGTTGTTGCCAGATGAGCGCGTGCGGCGCTCATCTGGCAACTTATGACTTACTTATAGTTATAAGTAAGTAATAAGTGGTGTTACTGTGCCAGTGATGTCACTCATCGAACGCCCTTTGCAGGCAACTCGGCGCACACCGGCTTCGTCTCCGGCATCATCTTCTCCTTGGCTGCCGTCAGCTTCAAATTCTCCGACACCTTCAGCTGGGGTGCCTACTTCCTGAAAAGTCAGAACTCTCTCAAGGAGAGGGACTTCGACAGCAGGAGGTGGCGGTGGTGGGAGCCGAAGCATCCTTACCAACAATTTGTGAGTACCTTCGCAACGCTGTATGCCGTGGTCCGGAAATTGCTCTTGCGCAAAGTGGAGAGTGAGGCCTAAATCCCAAAAGAGGTATAAACGAATATATTTATGCTCAAAATTGTTTGTCATGCATTTTTTTCAAGCAGCGTTTCAAGAAGTCAGATATACTACATTTTCTCCAGGACCTGTCTGCTCCTGTTTATCAAATAAGAAGACTTGTCTTCTCCTCGATTCGATTTTTAACCGAGACCAAATGACTTGCTGGTGCGGCCCATAAATATGAAAAGGGTAGGTTTTCCACTTATGTTTCAGGGCACTGCTCTATGGTAAATGCATCGGTCTGTATCTTTTATGCAGCTGCTCCCAGCAGCTGTAAGTTGTGAACATAGGACTCAGCAGTTGCCAGGAAGCTTTAGTTGCAACTATGCCGGCCACCGCTGACCAGGAACTGATCCAACGGGGCTAGGGTGTTACTTTCCTACCCCCATCCACCCTTTAGGTCGGTGGAGCCGCCCCTATTGACGCTGGTTACCCATGTTGGGTGCGGAAGGCGCCCTGGAAGGCTTCAAAATGTAGGAGCTCTGCTGAACGGACGCTTTATAATGTGGCCCTCGCCACCGGACCGGTGAATCTATTTAAAAGCCGATCAAGACCGTGTTACAATAGAAAGAAGGGTGCTGGCTGGTCAGAGAAACTCCTGTGTCAAGGCAAGCACTACCCAGTTTACTACCATCTCCTGGGTAGAACGGTCGAAGAAAAGGCTGCCAGAGGTCAGCTTTGATCCCCCAAGGCCCTCCCACCTACAAAGGCGACGGCCTAAGCAACTGCGTCACCTGGGTGGTAGATACATGCTGTCTCAGTATTGCCGATTAAGAGCCAAAACAGACGTGACATATCATATTCTGCTGTTATTTGTTTGCATGGGATAACTTTGGTTACATCTTATTTCCAGGTCTCGCTTTTTATTGAACTGTTCGATTTTATTTAGCGCGCATTTCATTCTAGTTTCCGTACGGTTTTTTTCTTCCAATCTCCCCGGTGTTATCCCGGCGTTTGATTTTGGGTGGTCTTTTTCATATGTGTGTCAACTCCAGGTGTTTAACATTGTCACCTGATGCGAGTTTGGCGGATAACGCGGCCTGGCTTAATTAAAACTTGCTCCGCGTTTAAAACTTGTCGCAATTGAGACGCAACATAACTGAGGCCTTTTTAGCTGGTTTTCCGGGGATTTTCCCAAAACAGCGCGGGGATCCTGACTTTTCAGTCTGAACGGTGATGGGATCGGAGGCGATAGACGCCAGAGCTTGTGACGTCTCACCCTCCGGTTTCGAACCAACCGATGTTCTCTGGCGCTTTTGTTCCATAAAGCACAGTCACCGCCGCTCAGTTCTAGTGCTAGACAAAGGGAACGGACTGCGCTGCTTGTTGTATTCTGGAAGAAGGGGAAAATACAGCTGTTCCATTTCTCGAATATAAACACAGAATGCTTCATTTTGCTCTCAGAATTTTTTCTGTGTTATTTGGCAATAGTTAATTCCGACCTGACACGTTGTTTCAGAGTTTGCTGGCTTTGAATAGCCTTCCGGTATGTTTATGCTGCCGTCCAACGGAGAGCACCTATAACTGAGCCGACCTCCAAATTGTCATGTCGATCAGGTTTTGTATTGCTTATAAAGGATGGTAAGAACGTTTGCCTATTGTTTGTTTGTGGCAGTCGCAAATTGCCTATTAGTGGCATATGTTTGCACATCCAGTAACAAGGTAACTGCTCGATAACTCGTTCAGTTTTGATGACGCATCCAAGGAACACTGGACGTTAATTGTATTTGCGGCAGTTATGGCGGTGCTGTGATGTAAAATGGCTCTTACCGACGCAACTTGGTTATCGCTCCTGTCCATTCGAGTGGTTAAGTCAGCCACTTAAGCTACCAAGCGGCTTAAACTGAAAAGGAGAAAGAACGAAGAAACGCGCAGGTGGTTAGGGTTAGAGTTCAGCACGGTACAACATCTGTGTCCGTTACATTCCGTCCCGATCAAGTCCATGTCGTCCCTCACTGTCACACAAAACGTAGTAAATAAAGGGTCCTGCTCCATCCCATCTCGTTCCGTTTTCCAAAAATTCCGCCTTTCTTGTTATTTTGTGAGACAGTCAATGTTGCATCTTCTTGGTTCTTTGTATGAGACCAGCAAGTATGAACATCAGATGCTAGGTTCAATTTTACAGGCCGCAATATAAAACTGTTACGTAAGGTCGAGTCTGGCATAACAAGGCAAGCTTTTATGAGGTCTCGTTGCAGCGGCCACTGTGGCGGTGCTTCTATAAAGGCACTTCAGACAATGCCCAGCCACTTTTAAAATACATCAACAGGGTCTGCATATTGAAGGAATGTAATTGGCTCAAAGCCAGCTATTTGGAGCAAATATTCAGGTCTTAAATGGTTGTACCAAAAATGGTTGCATCAATCCGCCTTTGCAGCACCGATCGGGAACTAAAAACGAGATCAGGCAGTTTGAAAAGTGCACAGTATCCTGGAGAAGCTTATGTGTGTTGTGAGATCGAAATCTCTGACTGCACCATTCCAGCGGACGCGCATGTTGGTCCATTTAGTGATGACCTAGGCATTCCCACAACTACCTTACCTGAAGATCCCTGCAAAAGTTAAAGCCTCCCCTACGACTCAATATGGACTGGTCCGCTGCGGCGGCTGGTGATGGTGCTTATTTACTGCTGACTGCCTCCACTTCCGTGGAGGAGTCACGGCAGACCATGCAGCGCGCGATCATCGACTTAGCTCTCTCCGTAGACTTGGCCCAACACAACTCCTGACCCAGTTTAAGTGATTGCTAGAACATACTACTCCCCTTTGCTAAAAAGGATAAACATGAAGGCACAATAGAGCCATGCGATGCGTGATACGCCGGTTATTAATTACTTATCGCTCACAGATAGCCAAAGAGGCTGAAGCGCCCTAAAACACCAATCATAATTGATTGTCGCTGCTGGCGGCTCCAAAACTGGCGTTTGGAGGGTCAGATTTTGTTGAGCAAGGATGAGGAAGGATGGGGCGTGGACTGTATTCTGTCTGTGCTTCACCCCTTTCCATGAAATGACTTCGCCGAAATGAAGAACAATGTCGGTAAACTCGAAATGCTTTTCTTATTTTGTACATTTATTCTGTCTTCCGAATAGGGCAAACTTTATTACGAATTTATATTTTAACATATCTAAATTAATGTTTCTACTTGCAAGAGGTGCCTAGGCAGTCATTATATTATAATATATTAGGGCCAAGTGCCACTGCTGATCAGCCTGTCCTTACTTGTTTCTGGCGTGGAACATTTACGTCGGTATTTGGGACAGGAGAAGGAGAAAATAGCTAACACAGAAACATGGAGAAGATTATATTGAATGAACTTTATTCTGCTTGAAGTAATTTAGTTCCAGCTCTTAAATGCGTGGGAAATCTATCTTTACATGGTAGGGAATAATATATTCAATGAAGGAAATCATGCAACCAAGAAATACTGTTATCCACATTTGGAGCAGGCTTTGAGCTGGCCCAGGTTTAAGGAGGGAGGAATTGAAAACGATATTTTGGAAAAACAAGTAAAACTGATCGGGCCAACATGGCTTGCTTTGTTTATCTAAATTTATGATCCCTCCCAAACTGTCGCTTGTGCCCTAAAATTATTATATTTTTCAAATACCGTAGTTTCCTTAAAGGCAATCTAGAAAAGGTGCTGGGTGGGCTGGTGGCTTTTTTGGCTGCCTCCAGAATGCGACAGCATGGACCAGCGGGTTCAATCCCCATGGTGGGAATCCGTTTTCCGTGTCCCATTTTGCCCGGTGGAGAGGATCTTTAAAAATAAAAGAAAAAAGAATCTGGAAATAATAATTGACAAGCAGAGTTCAATCGCTAATGCCTTATCTACGAAAAATATTCGCCCTTACCTGAACTGTTGGTCACTGTGCGATTATGGCACTGAAGAACTGAAGTGTGTAAGTGTATAAATGACAATACTTACAAGCGTATGCATGTACATGGTGGAATGCGTGTTGAGCGGTGGATGTGATGCTGTGGTTAATTTGTGTCCGCTATAAATAAATACTTAAATATTGGATCTGCGCTAAATTTGTCAGCCTGGCTGCGATCAATGCGAAGTAGCTGTTTGGTTTCACCCGTTGTATCTGATACAATTTCTTAGCAGTGTCGTCGAGTGTCTGACAGATCTCAGGTAGGATGGCATCCGAAAGATGATATATTGTTAAACATCGGATGTATCGTAAAATAAAAAGCGTTTGTCCTCTGCCTTACGAACACTTGTTATCATATTTATTAGTATCCCAGCTGAACGAGCCTTTTTATTTGTGGCTAAGCGTGGTTCTCAACCACCAAGCAAGATAAAGGTAGAAATATTCGTGGTTTCTGGGGACAATAGCCGTCGCTGACTGACAAAAGACGCTTCAAAATACCCTGTGGCGAGAGCAGTAGTAGATTAGCATAAAATCATTATTTTTGTGTGCGTGACTCGCATGCGCTGCGGTAGTTGGCGCCTCTCACCGTCTGCTCCCTGTCTTTTCCAGGGCTCGGCTACACTCTGGAAGCACGACTTCACGATGTTCAAAGATCCGAAAGATATGGAGAAGAAGGATGCGCAGTAGACAGCAATCACCACAACCGCGGCTGCCAAATCCGGCCGCCCGCCCGGTAACCTGAGAGCGAGTGTAAATAGAACCATGTGAAATATACGGACGTAGGGTACCGCCGAGTGTTTGTCTGGCGGGACGTCTGAAGCCGACTGTCAACAGGCAGTCGCGACGACGCGCCAACGCTGTGGTCGCAGAACCAGCTCGCCGAGCGCGGCTCGTCTGGGACTCACTGCCGCCTAGGGGCCGGCGGTTTGGGACAGGAGTATCGAGTCAAAATCGTGGCAGTGTTATTTTAAAGAAAATTGGAGGATTAGGAGACAGACTTGATGACTCAAAATTTATTGATTCGATTCAACTATGGTTCGCCGATTAGCGACTGACACCCATTTTGACTCGACTCAACTGTAGACGCAGCAATTGAGTCGACTCTGGCTCAATCCAGATCCAGAAATGAGTCGACTCAACTGTGACTCAAGCAAAACTTGAGTCGACTCAGAGTGGACTCTGACTTCGAGTTGTGACTCAACAAGAATGCTAGAGGGTAAACTCCTATTTTGTCCCACCCCTGGACCCGCCCCTGTGACCACGCTGATGATCGGGTTGACTAAAAACTTGACGTGAACGGGCCAAAGCCTTTGGAGGGAGTCTTCAATAGGGCTTTACTTCCCACGCATGATGGATTGTGCGGATTTGGCCAATGCTGGGGATTTGGCCGCGGCGTCCATGGTAAAAACAGGAGAGCAATGCGACCTCGTAAAGGAAGGCTCGTATGTGTTATGCTACCAACGACAAACCAGCTACGTGTACACATGCACAGGAGGGGGCCTCGGAGTTTCAATCTCATAGATTTCCCTCATTTCCTACTTATGCCACCTTAAACATTTTTTGAGAAGTGAGGTCACTTGATCTGCACTGGCGACCTGACCTGAGATGACCCAAACTTAAAATGTTGGGGAAAGTTGCGGAATTGATTAAGGATAAGGTGTGGCAAGTACGGCGGCGCTTCGCGCCGCCATTTTTTCGTGCCCCGGAAACACCCAAGGGGATGTGTAAACACCCCCACCGGGGCGAGGATTAGCATGATGATAAGGGTATACCCTTATCCATAAATGAAGGTATACCCTTAAAATGTTCAAATTTTAATTATTTAGTGTTAATCGTTCAATTTTTCCTTCTTACGAGCAGTTCCGTGTGTGAAAATTGGAGAAGATGAGGGGTGACAGTGGGCTTTTCCTACGAATCTAGGTGCTTGTCCTGAAGTATCTCAAAATATCTGCTGTTGGATGTTTGGTAAGAGGGCTGCTAGTGGTTCGCGGAAGAAGTAACTGTTCAAGTCCCCTCTGAGCCGACAATTACTGCTCTGCCCCACTGTCAATGACACATTTTTGTTCATCTATTTTTTATTTCTGCTGATGCCTCAGAAATCCAAGCTTAGGAGTGAGCTACAATAGTGCGCGATTTTGATGAAATCTGATTTAATCTGGGTCGAGCGCCGTAGGAGTGCTTTCCGTCCCGGGCGCACCGTTGAGTCGTGGATGCCGCATCAGTAACCCGTCTTCGGATCAGATCGATCCTCTGCCTCTGCTCAGCGGACAATGCTGTCTGTCCGCCTCACTCTGAACAGGCCGACTCAACAACCCTCAAACGCAGAGTCGCTGCGCTCTCTGTTCAGCACACTGTTCCCTCCATTCACTCACGCAGATAAGGCACACAATAAAGCGGTTTGTTGCCAGAGAGTCGTTTGAAGCTATACCGTGTTTTATAATGTTTCGGGCCGATGTGCGGAAAGATACACAAATTGTGTCTATAAGAAGTTTTTGATTGGGGCTCCTGAGAGGTTCCAGGATGTTGTGCGCTGGAGGAAAATCTATGCGCACGGCTGGGGGGTGTTATGGGTTAGATATCCGAATAATTTATGGACCATTCGTGGACTGTATTGGATTTTCCAGGGAATTTCGATAGTTTTGGACCAGTATTCAGATACCCTTTGTCGATTTAGACTAATGTTCCCAGTCCTCTCGATATGACACCCACTTTCAGCATTCAGAGAACTGCATTACAGGGTGTTTGGTTTGACGTTTTAGGGGTAATAATGTTGATGTGGGTCAGGGGCGTGGATTTGAGAAAACATCATTGGGGGTGCCCAACTTTGAAAGAACACCAATAAAGATCATGCAAAAACAGATAGCATTGTTGTCTTTGTTTTAGCCCTCACACAGGCCTGCTGAAGCAAATAAAACCAGTTTAAAGTCCTGAAAAATGGTAAACAATTAGATTTAAAGGAAATTTTAACACTTTTTCAACGTTTCATTGAGGGTGCCCGGGCACCCCTAAAGAGACATAAATCCACACCCCTGATGTGAGCGTATGTTGCCATTAGTATCGTCTCCGGCACTAAGGGAGGGGAGCAGCCAGTCTTCGACCTGATGCTGACAAGTTCCAACTAAAACCAAACCTCATCGGAGTTGGGCTCATTGCTGTCTTCTACACCGGTTGGTTCTAAAGTTTTCCTTTTTCCAAATTTGAATCAAAGCGGGAATTTTTATGAGAAATGGGGGTCATCCCCTTTGTCCCCTTCCCTACCCTGGCCCCTGGCGTGTATACATGTTTGTGCAAGTGTGTTTAATATATATATATATAAATATTTATATATATATATAGTCATACAAGGTAAGTTTTTATGGTTATACGTAAAAGTATTTAGCTATCATTCACAATTTAACTTCACATTTTGAATTCAACTCCAGACCAAATTGGCATGGAAGATTTACGGAAAAATGTATGACACGGGCCGGATAGGGTCGGATTTCTCCGAACTCTGTGACTTAACCTATAAATGTGTAAATGTGTATGTATAAATGTGTATGTCACGTGATCCTTTTGATCACGTGACAAATCACCTGGAATTCGTGCATATGCTGATTGTGTTTTTTTTTAACCCACTACCCATTGATTAGTGGCAGGTCCTTCCTTACCGTGGACAATAACTAAGGCTCCAAGATTAGACAGTTAGTATTATTACATTGTTAACGGGTCCCACTCCCCCTAACTTTTTATATTTTCCATGCCTGGTTACATACATTTTAAGAATATTTCCCTCCCGAAAGAATAGTAACACTAGTAACATTCAGATATACTAAAGAAGGGTATTAGTGGGTTAGTTATTAATAGTAAAACCTCAGTGTGTTTTAAAAAAGAAGGTAAAAGTAACATTATTTGAAAAAAATTAGTATAAACGCACTCAATCTCAAAATTAATATCAGATTTCCTGCAATGTTTTATAGCATCAATGAATATTTCTAAACATTTTTTAACTGAATCTTTTAAAGGTACATCATTAATATCTGAAAATAGAGCAAATTACTTGGTTCAAGCCTTTCCGAACATGAAAGTGAGAAGGATCTATAATTTGTGGTAGATAGTGGCACAGAAAAATGTTGAATGAGACAGTATTATTGAATCATGAAGCTGGAAAAGTGACAATATAGATATTGGCAAAGAATGCTTCAAAAATTTGGACAAACTATATTTTTGCTCAATGACCAAGTCTTAGCTTCAGTAATTTAATTCAACAAAAGTTCATTAAAATGAAAAAGGTTTTCAAGATGATTCTTAAAGCTCTCTTCGTAGCTGACCAGTTTCTGTAATTTAGATGGATAATTACTTAGATAACAGCACAATAGTTGAATAGGACACAAGAGCATTGTAAAACAAAGAGTTCTCAAATTAAATAGTATTTTACTCTACTATAATCAATATTCTACTTAGTTGTGTTGCTATTTTGTTATATGTGCTTCCCATTTCAAATTTTCATCCACAGAATACCCAAATATTTCACTACGGTTCCCTAGCAATTTCTACCCGTTAAGTTTTACTGAATATCATTTATCACATTTGAGTAAATTTGGAAGTGGGATTTGTCAGGATTAGTGAAAGACGATTTGAAATGAACCATTGGGTTACTTTGACAAAACAGCATCAATTTTATTTTGAAGAACCTAGAATTTTCTCCTGATATGATTATAGCCGTATCATCAGCAAAGTGATAAATTTAGCAAATTCAGAGACTCGATACAAATCATTTACATAAATAATGAACAGGAGCGGCAAGAATTGAGCCTTGTGGGACTCCCATCAAAACCTTTTGGAAATCTGAGCATTTCCATTAATTTTGTTACCTGATGTCTGTTTTTCAAATAAGAAGACAGAATGTCATAAACTTACCACGGATTCAATATGGTTCATTTTTGTCAAAAGAATTTCGAGCTAACGGTATCAAATGCCTTTTAAGGTCCAAAAATATTCCACATGAAATTTCTCCTTTTAAGTCTTTTGGTAACCGTGTCATACAGATGAGAAATTGGCATATAAGAACTATGCTGTTTTCTGAATCCAAATTGTAGGTTGTATAGAATGTTATTTGATTCCAAATAGTCTACAATTTGTTGATGTATTAATTTTTCAAGTATTTTGAAAGTATTGGAAGTACAGATATTGACGGTAGTTTGTAAACCTATCCCTCTCTCGGACTTATAAATTGGTACAATACATGCAATTTTCAGTAACTCTGGAAAAGTTCCTGTAGATAAACAAATATTAAAAAATAAGTTAACTGATGAATACATCCCTGGTTTCAATGCGTTCAGGTTCAGTCGCTGGGCCCGACTTTCTGGTCTGCATTTTCCCAGTCAATCTCTGAGTGAGCGTTAATCCGTGAGTTATTGGGTGAAATTGTCCCAGATTAAGGCCTCCGCTGACTCCGGCTGGAGCTAATAGAACCCTTAATGGCCGTAAGATTTTCTCTGGTTAGGTTAAATGCGTCTGAGGACCAGCACGCGTGACCTACCAAACTTGCTCAGACAACAGTTAGCATTCAGACGCTGTTTTCGGGGAAGAGAGGGTGCTGCTTTGCGCATCCTTACCCCAGGGCTAAGGCTTTGTGATGTTACGTTCAGATATTGTGCTTAACAATAGTTTTACTCTTGCACCGCTCTCAATACATTGATGCGCTTCCACAATTATTTAGTTTGCACAGCGAAGAGGACCCTTTGCATAGAAACAACGGGGCCGTTCTCGGGGTCGCCAGCTTATCTCGTCCGTTAGTATCCTCCCTGCCCTTTGGATATTTTCCACTGGATACCGATGTATTTTGGCTCCATGGAGGTGAATGTCTGGTCTTGAATGGAGAAGAGCTATTGCCCTTTTCTGGGGCCTGCTACTTCCTTCTCTGCAATTAGGCCTTCTTTTGGCATACAAAATAAAAAGAGTCTAAGTAAAGGAGGTGCCCTCTGAGATT